>VMRN01000584.1:0-26656 GCA_010277015.1 Poeciliopsis turrubarensis
CAGACACTCTGAGCTGTTAGAGCAGAAACTCAACAGACTCTGATACAGACCACTGAACACACAGATGAAACCTCACCATCTGTTTCTCAGTTTAGTATTTCTTCTATCTTTTGTCTTTCCACGGATTAAAACCTCAATGAATCACAATGAAGGAAAAACCTTTCATGTTATTTTTACTCCAATTTTGATTTTTGACAGAGTCAAAGGTGGCTCAAGTCAGTTAAGGTCATACCTTATTAGTTTTCTTTGTTTCAAATAAAATCTTCTTTAACACTAATTAGCCTCTTTGTAAGTCATTTGCTGCTGCCTGCAGTTCAGATTATGCTTCAGCATCAATAGAGAGACGCTGCTACTTTGCACTTTGTTGAAAGATTTGTTGTTTTACCTCATTCATCATCCTGCTAACAGTGGCAGAGTAAATATGGGCTGATTTCTATCTTGGTGATTTTATAATTATTGCTTTGACTGTGTAAATGTGCATGTTGAGGCAAGAAGCTTCACTGAAACCCGACTCTTACAAACATACACGTTTTCTTCCTTGTTGCTTCACATTAATTCAGACCAAATTTTCCAGAATTCATTTAAATCATAAATCTAGCTTGTGATGATTTAATCTAGAACAAACATCTTTACTAAGGATTTTTGCGACACTGAATTGTCTGTCTGTGTCAGATTAATGTAATTTTTTCTTAAGAGTTCTGTGTACAAACATTTACCACAGTTGCTGAAACGCGTAAAGAACCTCTATGCCACAGTGAAATTTGGCACTTAAAATGGTTTTAGATGACATCTTTTGAATAAACATCAAATTTGGTCAGTGGAAGGGGGTAAATAAATGTATCCCAACAAAGTACTGGTGTACTTAAAGGATATCTTTCTGGTTTGTACCATGTGATGTTCCACCAAAGCACAGATTAGGTTTTATTGGATTGTTCACAGTTGACGTGGGCGGCCATTGTTAGGCAGGACAGGCTGATGTTGGCATCCTGTCTTGGGTCAGAGACGTCAGCAGACGTTGGTTGACTGCAGCATTAAGAAGTCATGCAAACAGGTCACAGAAATAGACCGACAACTGGGACAGCGGACAACAAAGACAAGCTACGGCTGCGGCATTTGGACGCCGACTCCCAACCTTGCTTCATGACAGACATGTAGAAAAACACGCGTTTCTTCATTTTCTAAAGGTTAATCCCACATATTTGTAATCATTAATTATATATCGACGTGAATTATTAAAACAAAAGTAATTTCTGAAGCTTGAAAACAATGAGTCATTCTAATTTAAGTGAAACTGGGTTTTTGGGTCTTCTTTGGGTTTTATGAATGGGAAGGCTTGTGGGTGGGGACCAATAATCTGCAATGGGCTCTGAATGGGGGCACTAATTAGTGCTGCTGTCTTCCCTTTAACCTCTCCAGTAAGCCTCTGTGGCTGTGAAGCAGCCTCTATTAGAGGGAGACAGGGATAATCCTTTTAGGCGATGCTTTACGAGGAATCAGTCTTGTCGACACTTCCTCTCTCAGACTGGATGAGCTCCTCAGTGTTTAGCGGGACCCACACCAGGTCAGGTCCACATTCCGTCCCCTGACTCACTTCCCTGCTGGGACACACACTCCGATCCAGTGAGGCCCTCGGAGAGCGTTTGGACGTCGCTGGACTCTAAGCTGGGCGGAGGGGCCCGCGGCTGGGCTGAGGACCGAGCCTGAAGCAGGGATGGAGACGTGGAAGAAGATGTTCAAACGCGTGGTGTCTGTGAAAGTCAGGGAGTACGTGAAGGACTACTGCAAAAGGAACGGGCTGCTGACTCTGTCCGTGTTTGCCGTCATCACCGGCTGCGTCCTCGGATTTGCACTGAGGACGTTCAACCTCTCCACGCAGGTACGAATGGGGGGAGAGCGAAGGGACAATCAGCGCCAATAAGCAAAGAAGTATCAGATTTGAAATGAAGGTTACTCTGTTAGATGGGGAAATGTGCGAAAGAAGAGAACCAACGGCTGTAAAGCGGTGCCGAGGAATTAGTGGAAGTCAGTTATGCAAGTGAGCGCAACAGGCAACAGGAAGGTCAGGTCAGACCTCAAAACACTCAGAGACAATTTAAACGGTTGAAATCACTAGAAAACATCAACTCATATAAATATGCGTATGTCACTAACTAATCAGTTATCCAGAAGAATTTCTAGTCTTAAGCTCTTCAAACAATTTTGGTTTAGTTTCATCTCTATCATTGCAAACAATGGGTTTTAAGTTGTAAATCTCTTTATTTTTCTGCTTAATATCAGTTTTAAAGAGGTGGTTTTATTTTCACATTGACGCTGATTTTGTTGTTCTTTAATGTAATTTCTTTTTTTGCTATTAAATCATTTACCTGACATATAACTAGAAATTAATTTTACATGCACAAACTAAGCAGACATCCATTGCTTGGTTTGTGCAGCATTTCGTTTTCTGAACTGCTGGTCATGGTTAGGTGAGATATTCTTAGGAGCTTAATGCTTTTGAACAGGAACTGACTTATTGACGCACACCCAGAAATCCTTGAGGCTGAAGGAAGCTTATACTTGCTGAACGAATAATTACATAAGAATAAACGCAAAGCCAAATTGTCATTGCTAAATTGTTAGCTAATATTGCAATATTGTGGTAAACGGGGGGTGTTAAATGCTACAAACAAAGAATGCAACCATATTAAAAAAAAAACATTTATATTCCATTAATGTTCACAAGAAAACTGGCAGAGATCAAGTATTTTAAAACGAAAGAGTGAAGAATTGAAAACAGAATGAATGACGCAGTGATAAAGAACTTCATCTGTTTTCCACATTGTTAAACTGAACAAAATTAAATGTCACAGAAATTTATTGAGTGAATATTCACCTAGATCAATTTCTCAAGCCGGGATCCTACGTTGGCTTAAAAATCAACAAACGAGTCTGAAAATCCTCTTCAGAAATCAATGGGTTAGCTCGCCAGCCGAAGCGCTTGGGAGCTATCAGTGAATCAATCCAGTTTATTGACGTGGCACGTTTGAGCTGCAAGGTAGATCAAAGTGCGTTGCATCATATCATGCAAACACGATTACCAGTATCCATAATCTTCCCCAGTCCCTGTGTGTGCAAATGTCTGCAATTGTCCAAGTCGTCTATTTTAAAAAGAGGTTTCACAATCCCCTCTGCAGGTCAGCTTTAGCTCCTGTGCAATTTCTAATGATCATATATTCATATATTTTCCATAGAAGACAGCCAGTTTGGACGGAATACATAAATACAAAAAAAAATCTCTAAAATGCAATTATTATTATTATTATAAGCTTTATTTATCCAATTCTGTTTGACCCGTTTTGCAGGCAAAGATCTATTTCTCTTTCCCTGGAGAATTATTGATGAGGATGCTGAAGATGTTAATTCTCCCACTCATCACTTCCAGGTAAGAACCTCTTAAACCCGTCGGACCAAACCTACCTGATCATTTTGACATCAGAGGTGAAGCTGCAGGTCAACATTGTCCGAAAAGCCATGATTTTAGTGGTAGTTTGTTTGCCGACATCACACTTGCAGTCTTTGGTTGTTGGTAATAACAGAAAGCAATCTTGAGTTTGGCTTAAAAATATTCACAAGGTGAAATCTGTCAATCTGTCATCTGTCAACACAACTGATTTGATTTAATGGTTGAGCTTCAAAAGGACAGCGTGAGAGAAAATCTGCAGCCAAGAAGGCTAAAAAAAAAAAAAACCCCTGAAACTTTCAATTACCAACAAATCAGTTCAGATAAACAGAAAGCAGATAAAGCTAAAAGAACAAGTTTGATCTCATTGCTTCTGATTTCCCATTCAGTCTGATGTCCGGCCTGTCGGCCATGGACACGAGGGCCAGCGGCCGCCTGGGCGTCCTGACGATAACCTACTACCTGTGGACAACCTTCATCGCCGTGATTGTGGGGATCGTCCTGGTGCTGATCATTCACCCGGGGACGGGGCAAGAGAAAGACGGTCACCATGGAAGCACGGGCCCCGTCATGACCTCTGCCGACGCTCTGCTCGACCTCATCAGGTCAGCGTTAAAAAAAAAACAAAACAAAAAAAAACTGCTGAGCTGCAATGGAAGATTTTGAACCGGAGCATCTTTGCGCGTTAGAGTGACCTAGTCAAAGTCCATGCCTAAACACAATTGATAATTTGTGGCCAGACTTGAAAATTAGCTGCTCACATAAGATTCCTATCCAATCTGAAATCCAAACATGGATTTTTTTTTTTCTTTTACTTCCATTTCACAAATATGCATTTCCGTAAATGCGGTAGATACAGTGATTCTTATGGCTATAATGCAAGAAAATGTGAAATTGTTCATGTTAATGAACAGGACAAACTCCCTGCACACGGGTTAAGCTAGAAACCTACCAGTTAAGCGAGCAGTCAAGTTTTTGAGTTGTAATAGGAAGCTGGAGCACCCAGAGAGACGCCATGCATGCACAGGGAGAACTCTATTAAGAACGCGATTCAAACTCACCTCTCATTACCGTTTACAGAACCGAAGGGTCAAAGGAAAGCAGAGAATGAGATTTACCCAAAAGCATCTCAGACTGCCACCTTCAAAGACGGTTCGACAGAGCAGCGTGGTGGCACGTTCAAATTGAACTTAGATGAAAATCCAGTAAAATATCTTGGTTGAGTGACCATCTCAGCACAGAGCGAGACAAAATTCCTGAAGAATAACTGCAGCATCACTTCTGTGCTGCAACTGGTCTAAAAATAGGCCAATTATTTGTGGTCTGCTAAGCCTGAACCTTCCCAGAAGCTCTTTGCGCTGCTTCACTACGGGAGACGAACGTCGCAGGGTTCTCCGGCTTACGGCACGGCTCTCCAGGCCCGGCTCGACTAATACCCTCGTCTTAAAACTAATTATACTGCCGAGATGTGCGGTTTGTACTTTTCAGCCGTGTCTGATGACGTGGCTGCAGGGGCCTCTGACGCCTGCTGTATAAATAAATGCAGTGCCAGTGCAGGCTGCCGCCCCGACCAGTAAACCTCTTACTGCTGTTTGGCGTAATTTAAGTGGATCCTTTGTCCTGATGTCGTCAGGAAAAAAAACACCAGGGGAGCAAAATAGTGATAATAATGAGATTTTTCATTTGTTTTATTTGTTTTTTTTAACCAGTGGCAGAAACAGGCATCCATACATGTGACTAAATTAATACAAGTATAAATACAAAGGGGGCATCAAGAGTTAGGATTGCTGTTAGCCACAAGGTTTGCAGGGGACCCAGAAAATGAGGAAAAAGATAAGGACCAAAGTGAAACCTTTTAAATGTAAAACTATGAATGGTGAAACACTTTGAACACATGGTAAACATGGTCAGTTCATAGTTCATAACCTAACCAACCCTTTCTTCTTCTGGCAAGGCAATAACCTGAACATACTGTAAAAGCAAACACATAGCATATTTATGTGCTAGATTGGTCTAGTCAAAGCCCCAAAGACTTGAACTAATTGAAGCAAAATGTTAATCTGCAAGAACTCGAGTTCGAGGAGCAAGATGCCGCTTCTGCCGAGTCCGTGTCCTTTTTTTTTTTTAAACTTTCTTTTAATATTTATGGTACATTGTAGTTCAATGAAGAAATGTGTTTTTCATATGAACATCACTTTACATCTGCAAATATAAATATGGCTTTATAGTTACATTCTAATGTAAGATTCACAATCTTAATCTCACACAGACACAAAAGAAAATGCGACAATTTTAATCTTATGTTGTGAGCGTACTGACAATTTTCACAGCGTTTTCACCTGTGGTTTTACGTTTGCTGTCTCCTCCAGGAACATGATCCCATCGAATCTAATTGAAGCCACATTTCAGCAGGTGAGAACAAAAAAAAAAAAACAAAAGAAAAACGTTGGACACCTTGGAAACCAATGTCAGCTGACGTCCACCGGTTTGAATCTTCAAATTTATTTGTGCTTCAGTACCGGACGGACCTGGTGCCGAGTGTGCAGAGCGCCAACGAGAAAGAGTCTCAGGCCAACTTCGTCTACGTCATGCCTGATTATCACAACCCGCGGCTCGGCCACCCTGTTTTCTTGGAGATCACCCCGGCGCCTGACATCAAGTATAAAATCGTTCCCAGTACGAGCAAAGGCATGAATGTGTTGGGGATCGTCATCTTCTCAGCAACCATGGGTGAGAAAACAGCCTCCGAACTAAAACCAAACTAAAGGGGGGGGAAAAAAGTGATCAGAAAAAATGGTGTGACTGATAAATGTAATCTTCCCGGAAACAAATTGTTTTGTGGCATTTATTTGTAACTGTTTGATATCGTCTCTGTTTCTTCCTCACTGTCCCACTATCTGCTAAATAGAAGAACAACAGAAGAGTTTTAGAGAGATTTTATTATTTGTCTAAATGCCTTTTAAGTGACTTCCACAAGCTTCGTTTCTGGACTTTTAGCCAGGAAGCTGCTGTCATTGTCTCTGTTCCTGATTTGACTAGAGACATTGTCCATTAGGAACATCCATTTGCACACAAGGTGTATTTTCCTGCTGTTGCTTCGGGACGTTCTGTCCTTGCGATGCAACTTATCAAATTTCCTGCAGCAGTAAATCACCTACACATGATGCTGCCTCCCCTGTACTTCACCGTTGTGTTGCTTTTGGCATAATGGCTTCTTCTCGGCTGAGTGAACTTTCATCCAGCGTCAGGGAAAGACTGGTTTCCCCGATGATAATGGCTATGTCACCAGCTTCAGTCAGCATCTTTACAAGGTCTTTTGCTGGCCTTCTTGTCCATATGTGGGACACAGAGAGCATCTTCTTTTGAACATTCTCATTGTGTCTATAATGGGACACAATTGAACAGATAAATGTGGGGTTTTTTTTTGGTCCAGGCTTTCTGGGGATCCACAACGCTCTTCTGGAGCTTTTTATTGTCCCACGACGTCACACTGGGCTGCAGTGTGTTTGAGGTGCCGCCTTAAGATTCACATGCGTGGCCACATCAAAGTTAAATCGTGTGATTTAACCTTTAAGTAGCTTACTGAGCATGACATCATCATCTGGGATATCCCAAACCGTTTGAAGGTATCTCAGTCTTGATTCATACAAACTTCTGAATTTGAAGAGAGCAATGAAAAATTCTGTCTTTCAGCGTAAAAAAAAACAACAAAAAAACAACCAACAACCTCAAAATGCTTTTAAACACTTATGAAACAGTAGAAACGCATCTGCTGCCTGCAACAAATGCGCCTTTGTCCCGTCTGATCTCAGGTCTGCTGCTGGGGAAGATGGGCGAACGTGGATTGCCGCTGGTCAACGTGTGCCAGTGCATAAACGAGTGCGTGATGAAGATCATTAACGCGGCCATGTGGTGAGTTTGTACTGTCGCTCACATGCGTTCTCTTAAAAAAAAAAAAAAAAAAAAAGAGCGATCACTGACAATCCAATGCACCTAAAAACGTCCCACTGATCACGTGGCAGAGCCAGATTAGGTTGAGAAATAAATCTTATCAAAGAAATGGCTGGAGGGTGAGCAGAGACGTCTGAGGAGTCCTCATGGCTTGGTAATCCTGTTAGAAATGTGACAAAGGCGAAGACGGACTTAAATGAATGTGGTTGGCATTGTGGCTGGCAGACCCCCCCCAATGCAGAACATCACATCCACCTGTCCACCACAGCCATGTGTGATTACGAGCATCTAATTCCAAAGCCACGAGCATTAATCTGCTATTACAGCCTCTGCTCTTCTGAGACCTGGCAGCATTAGCGAGGTCGGCCACCTCTGCTGGATGAAAAGGTTCGGTTCAGTCTGTGTCGCAGTTAATCCCAGAAGTGTTCCATGAGGTTGAGGTCGGCCCGGTCAGATTGTTTCACGGCAAACTCAGTTATCCGCCCCTTTAGGTACCTGCTTTTGGGGAAAATACCTTTCTTGGTGGTGCTCTTTGCAGATGATGCTGTGGCATTTTAGCACCAAAAGGCTAAACACTTTGGTGTGCTGGGATTAAAACGGTACCGGTGGATTTGCATATTTTGTTCATATTAAAATATCATCCTGAATGAGTCCCAGGGACTCTTGTCTTCGCTGACATTTTTGATATTTCCCTCAGAAAGGTCGTTGTGTTAAACTATCATTGAATGCGTTTAATTTTTCATTATTTTTTTTCAGCTCTATTTTTAAATTACATACAAATAGGGAAACTCCAACGTGAAGCCAAGGCAGAATACAGTTTATTAAATGTCCAGCAGGGGGAGAGAAAACTTAGTTTTACCCCAAGTTAACTGTTTATGAGAATAACGAAGACAGGAAAGTGTGGAAAAGCAGACGACTTTTCAAAATGGCTACTTTGTGACTGATATTAAGATTTTCAGGGACTCTAAAAAACACAAGACTGATAAGAAAATATTGAGCCTCAATAAGCACAAAATGGTTTTTTTTTTTATGCTTGTTAACCCGGGGCATGACAATTAGGTAGTTTTTTGGTCTTCAAACTTGCTCTTCTGTGCCAGATATATATAGATCTATAAAAACTTAGATAACAAAAAGATGTACCGTCAAAAGGAGAAAGCATCGCCAACATTTAATTGTTCTGGATGCTTTCTTGTGTTGATGCAAGTCTCTAGGCTGGTGGATAAAGTGAAAACAAGGTTTCCTCTCTTCTCTTTGCAGGTACTTCCCCTTTGGCATAGTGTTCCTGGTCGCAGGGAAGATCCTGGACATGCACGACCCAGCCCACCTGGGAGAGAAACTGGGCATGTACTTCATCACCGTCCTGGCCGGTCTGTTCGTGCACGGCCTCATCCTGCTGCCTCTCTTCTACTTCTTCTTCACCCGCAAAAACCCCTTTGTGTACATCCGAGGCCTGCTGCAAGCCCTCGTCATTGCTCTGGCGACTTCGTCCAGGTGCGGGAATCATTGTTGACTTATTCTTAAAATGACGAAGTCCAGTTTCAACAAACCCATCTAATTTATATGACTGGCCGTGTTACTCTGCAGCTCAGCCACGCTGCCGATCACAATGAAGTGTCTCCTGGAGAACTGCGGGGTGGACCGGCAGATTGCCCGCTTCGTCCTGCCGGTGGGAGCCACCATCAACATGGACGGGACGGCCTTGTATGAGGCCGTGGCAGCTATATTTATTGCTCAGGTCAATGAGTATGACTTGGACTTTGGCCAGCTGGTAACCATTAGGTGAGGACAGACACTGAGGCTGAGGATGCCATCCTGCCGGTTGTTCTGTGTTTAGAACCGCTTTACATCTTCTATCCGTTTTGTTTTGTCCTCTATTCCAGTATCACAGCAACAGCAGCTAGCATTGGGGCAGCTGGCATACCTCAAGCAGGTTTGGTTACCATGGTGATAGTCCTGACCTCTGTGGGGTTACCGCCTGCTGACATCTCCCTGATCGTGGCGATCGACTGGGTTCTGTAAGTTTGACCTAAGATTTAAGAAAAAAAACAAAAAAAACAAAGCAACAGGTGGCGTCAGCCTGGGCAGTGAGTGAAGGTTTTTCTCGCTTGGCGTTGCAGCGATCGCTTTCGGACGATGATCAACGTTCTGGGTGATGCATTAGCAGCTGGGATTATGGCGCACTTGTGCAAAAAGGACTTCGACAAAGCGGCAGCTGCTGCAGCCAATTCTTCTGCTGGTTCTTCTGTCAGTAAGGAAAGGGTAAGACTCGTTTCCTAATGCAACGTTATGACCAGCCTGAACTCCTCTGTAGATCTCAACCTCAGTAGCTATTATACTGTCGTCTTCTTCCCTCCAGAGAGACACCGTGATCTCGTTTGGCAATCAGAGCGTGGCCATGTCCGACGCGCCTCTGATCTCACACCGCTGCGACTACGTGTTCGAGGTGGACGGGGACAACGTGCTGGAGAGGCCCGTGCCCTGCTATAATCTCTGCCAAGTCTGAGCCTCCCCTGTTTAATTGAGGGAACTGAAAGGGAATCAATGAGATTTATTCACCTCAAGACGAGACACTTAAAGCACAGGGAGCTTAGTTCTGGGAGGGAATACAGTATATCTTCATAGTCGAGCAAACTGGGGTGTCAAGGCGGAGTGGCTTAACTCATATTTTGCCAGTGCCATGCTGAATTAAGAAAACCTCCTTTACTGTATACACTGGATGAGGGGAGCATATAATGTGTAACCTGAAGTTTGGGTTACTGAGCAGAAAGGAAGCACGAATGAACCAAGTGTGATGTGAGTGAATACTGATCGACCTGTGGTGACAAGCAGATACAAGCAGTCCTTATAAAGTTGACTCAAAGTTTGATTGTAAGGTTTTAAGCTGCCTTAATATGAAGCTAATAAATGGGAAGACTTGAATGTTAATAGAAACCATTTAGAAAAACTAAAACAAACAGGAAGTTTAGACATTGTAGGTTTAAAAAAAAAATCTATTAATGCATAAAATGCATTGATAGAAAAAATCAATGCATAAAAGTTGAGCTGAATGCTGAATGTACAGAATCATTTCTGTTTTTATACGTGTACTTTGAGATTTGTGTTTGTTTTGTAATAAAATTCTGCAATACTCAAAGAGAAGATTTTGTTTTTCTACATTTAATTTTTCTAAAGAGGTCCTCTGCATTGTCCTCCAGGTAGCATTACCCGACCGGTGATGCACTGTAGTTTGCTATTGCGAAGATGCTAATTTCACAGATCAGGTACAAAAACACACAATGCTTGCTGTTATTAAACTTTACTATTCAGGCTTTTCCCTTTTGATCTCTTATTTTACTGATCAATAAAGATTGGCTTAGATTTTAAAAATATTCTTGAATGTGCATTCTTAATACACAGAGCTTCAATAACGTGGGTAAACAGATTACCTGATACAAAGTTTTGATTGTGCTAAGTTTATGTTTGATTTTTAAACATGGCATTTTTCAACCTATGACAAAATACTACAAATATTCGACAACCACTAAACAAAATTCACAGTAGGATTCTGAAGACATTTAATTTTAGTAATTCTGTAATTTTTCCACATTTTAATGAAGTTAATCAAGGTTAGCAGACATTAATGAACTTGAACATAGTGTTAAACATGTTCATAACAAAAAGAACAAGTCAATAACCTATTAAAAACACTAGAATATGTGTCAAGTATAACGGCGTACACTCAAATAAATAAATGCCACTTCCTGTATTTTACACTATTTTATCATATAAATTAAGGCAGACTGCAGAATGTTTTGACTGCCTCTGAAACAAACCTTAACATTTCATACATATCAAACAAGACTGCAGAAAGAAAAGAACAAAAGCACTAACATGTCAGTAAAAAAAACAGAACCTGTAAAAAAAGTCCAAGACTATCACTTGCTTTAAGCAAGCTTTAAAATATTGCACAGAGGTAAGGACGGTGACATAAATATGAATATTAGGAAGAAAAATGTCTTAATTTTAAGACTATATATGAATTTTATAAATCAGATTACTTAAAATAGGGTGTAAACGTACTATTTGAATTCACAAAAGGTCGGATTTAAAATGTGGCTTTGAATATAAACCAAACGTCTCTTGGGCCAGTTTCTGTTAAACTTGAATTAAAAATAAATTCATGCTGAACTTTAAACGCCAAGAGTGTTTCCTAAACTATTTGACGTAAGCGGAAACATTTAAACAATTCAAACCTCACTCGATAAAAGCAAAATCTGCTCAAAGTAGCTGTTTCACATATGAGATCATTAAAATATTTTCATGAAATAAAACTTGTCACTTTATCTGACTACAATGAATCAGCCTAGAAAATATTCAATATGCATCACTAAAAAAAAACCGCAACCAGATTCTTGGAGATGATTCTTACATCTAATATATTGATTAGATTTTCTAATCCTGCCTGACAGAGGTTTAATTATTTTATTATTATTTCTTAAATACCAGAAACTCACTTTCCTCTTCAAATAGGTTGTCTATACAGTCTGAACACTTCCCCAAAATGATCTCAATTAGTTTTGGTCCACTTAATTTTGAGTATTTCAATGTGATCTTGTTATGTTGTTCGAAATTATCAGCAACGTTGGGACGTGTTTTGGAAGTCCCACTGAAGAATCTCTGCTTCGGAAAGAAATAGAAAAAGAAAACAACAACAAAAAAAAAACAAAACTCAAAAGAAATGTTCAAATAAATAAAAGAAACAAACCAAACGAAATGTTCAGCGAAACGAAAGAAAATTTAATGGTTTAATATTTAGAATGAAACAATCAAAAATCAAAGAAACAAACAAAAGCAAACCTAAATTCAAATCGTTAACAAAGGCCATTAATTTTTTCCTACAAATTTAAGATGAGCTCTCCTTTGCAAACGTCTGCAAGTTATACTGAAACAAAAACGTAGCTCTCTACAAAGAAAAATAACTAAAAGAAAATAACTGAAAAGAAAACAAACAAAAAGAAAACAGGAGAACTGAACAGGGGGTTGATGTCAGTACCGCTTGGAAAAAAAATAAATCCAAAATATTAATTTATAAATCACATTAGAAAAATCTTGATTTGTTAGATCTCTCCCTGGCTTTGGTCCGTTTTTAGTCTTATTTATTGTATTTTTAATTGTTTTTTCTTTTTTTTAAAACAAGACTCATGTAATACAACAGAGAATAAAATACACTTTTAGGGGTACCAAAGCAAAAAGGATTTTGCTTCTAATCTCCTCAGTTAAAATGTTGGTCAGAGGATGAACTAATGTTTCACGTTAGCATCAAAAAGGTTGATAACCAGAGCAACTTCAAACAGTAACTGGTTAAAAGTGCTTTGCTCTTTTACGCCAAACAGATTGGTTTTCGATTTATAACAATTTAAGGTATCCGTTTCTACATGAACAGATCAGATTGTTGTTTTTTTTTTGTTGTTTTTTTTTTTATATATATCTATATTAACCACTGAATTGTCTATGCTTTTTAACAACTCATAGGTTTCTTGTTTAAATCATCTTTGCCCAGTAATGAGCCCTCTGTCGTCCTCATGCTTTCCTAAACGAGAATCATGCAACATGTATAACATAACAGTATTTTAGCTTCGGAGAACAATTTCAAAAGTCCGTTTGTGGGATTACGTCTTTACGCACTCAAAATAAACTGAAAGTGAGTGACAATAATAATAATACCCTCCAAAAAGAGTAGAATGATACTGGAAAAAAAAAAAAAAAAAAAACAAAGACAAGAAAAAAAAATAGACACTGTTTTTAGACGAGTACAAAGGTGCAGAAGACTGAAATTCTCAGTTTACTCTGAATATGATGAAACCAAAAATGTGCCAGCCTTTGGCATTTAAATTCACCTTTCTACAAAGAGAGAGAAAAAAAAAAAAAGCCTGACACAGCACGTTTACTGCACCCCTCTACACCCATTGTCCAAATCACTCTACTTGTGGCCCTTGCTAGTCTTAAAGGACACTTGCAGTATCTTATCACCGAGCCGGTACCCGTTCAGGCTAGTGATGGCCATGGCCGCCTCCTCGTAGTTTGTCATGGTAACGAAGCCAAAGCCCTTGCACTTGTTGGTGTTGAAGTCACGGATCACCTTGACATTTGTGACTGCACCGAAAGGGCCGAACATCTGCCACAGGATGCTCTCGTCCGCGTCCTGGCCCAGGTTGTAGATGAAGATGCACCAGCCGGAGGAGTTCCCCGGAACGTTCACGCCTCCCATGCCCCCCATGTGGTCAACGCCCATCGGAGAAAACCTGGCAGCAGCAAGGATTTGCATATACTTAGAAATATACTAGAACGGGTTACACTTTGTAAACAGCACTAGTTTATCGGTATTTTATTCAAATGTCTCCCAACATTTCTCACCTAAACCGCTGTGCCTGGTGGTGGAGGGGCCCCCCGAAGCGTCGCGACTGATTGTGGTAGAGCTGAGAGATGAGCTGTGTGTTCTTCACCTGGTTCGGGTTGGCCGCAAACTTCACCGTGATTGGCTCGGCGGCGCCGGGCGGTTTCTGGCCGTTCAGGCTCTTGACGGCTTCTTCGGCCTCGGCTCGCTTATCGAACCGGATAAAAGCCACGCCGCGGGACACACCTGGGAACAGCGGAGCAAATTGTTACAGCATCAGAAGCACACTTCAGCGTGAGAAGGCCCGCGCGCTGGTGGCTTAGGCTCGTAGAAAAGAATAAACTTTTATAAATTTTGAGAAGCAAGGAAGTCATTCACCTGTCGTACCTGAAGACTGATCTACAAGTACTCTGGAATTTATGATACGCCCGAAGCGGGAAAACATTTCTTCCACATCCTTCTGAGTCATGGCCTTGGGCAGACCGCTGATATACAAGTTTGCATCCTTTATTGTGTCAGAGCTGGGCCGTGCATATGAAACCTGGTAGAAGGAATAAATACTAAATCAGCCTAAATTTTGGGATGATATGAACGAAATTAAAAGAAATTAACCAAAAGAGGCAACAATTGACCAAAACACTTTGGCGATTATCTAAAGTTTTTTAAAATATTAACTTCACTAGAGATACGTTACAAAACAAAAACAAAAAAAAAAAACATCTTATATCCGAAAAAAGAAATTAAATTAATTTGATAAAAATACGTTTTTTTTTCTGCCTCTGATTTCCCATATTTTCGCTCAGACCAAAAATTACAGCACCATATCAAAGAAATCCAACTTTTACATAACTACAAAAAAAAAAATAAATATATTAAAAGGTTAAAAAAAATATACATAAAAGGCCAGTCAAAATCAGACATGTCAGAAAGGGAAGCGAGTGAGTTGTGACGTCACAATCCCTTCGTCAGGCTGACATGTACTAGCTAGTTAGCGGACAGCACAGGAACCACAGGAGAGTGAAAAGAAAATAACATCCTTGCTTTGAGAATTGTAGAACACCTTATTGCACGTTACCTTGATAGTTTTGGACTGTAGCCTTAGTCCATTCAGAGTACTGATAGCTCTTTCTGCATCACTAGGGTTAAGATAGTTAACAAATCCGTACCCTAAACTGTGGCCTAGAGAAAAAAAAAGGAAAACAATAAAATAAAACAAAAAAAAACGTTGTATAGTTCAAAATAATCTGCAAACAAATCTTAAAAACCAAAACAAATCTTAAACATTGCATGGTGTGCGAAGTAAACAGACCGTCAAAAGAGAATTGGATTCCTTCCAATAGCAAACTCTTACGGTGGGTCAAAAACTACGAGCAAATTAAGCAGGGAGTAAATTTGAAAGAACAGAACAGGCAAGGAAAGAGAACCCAGGAAAGAGGTCAGAAACTAAACCTCATAAAGATAAGGTCATCAACAAACAAAAGGTCCTAAACACTCAAGATAGAAATCTGACGTTGCTAATGAGAGCTTTTGGTCAAATAAAGAAAGTCTAAACCAGTGACCATCTATAAAAAGTAACTATAACCCATGTAGCGCCATTCATTGGTTTGTGAGGGTTACGAGGTCAAGATTAGGCCTTTAGGTGTCACATGATATTTTGTGGGCTTCCTTTGACAAATGTTTTTGTTTTTTATTATGATTATTAATTCTACATACTTTATGGCTTATGCCTCGGCTTGTTTGTTACGTGTGTGTTTCTTCTTCACGGTTCTGCCTACCTGCCATTTTGTCTCGCACCAGCTTGGCCGACTCGACCTCTCCAATGCTGTTGAAGAGGCTTCGCAGCTCATCCTGAGTCATACTCTGAGGCAGGTAGTTCACTATCAGGTTAGTCTTTGCATCCTTCGCCTCATCCCCTCCCATGTGATCTTCATAACCGTTCGACATCTCATACACGTCCTGCAAGTCAGCCAGTTGGCACCAAAAACAAATCATGATAAGCACACAGGGGTAAACAATTGAGAAATACGTTATACATGCAATTTTTTTCTGTACTGTGACAATGTGCAGGTTTTAAGACAAAAGAAAAGACAATCCCACACAATTTAACACAAGAAATCGATATAAGTTGGTTTGAAAATTAATTCACTTCAAATAGAAATTTCCTTAAGAGAATATTTTAAAATTATAACATCAATTTGAAATAGACAAATGGAAAAGAGTGTTTTTGATCATTTATGGCATCATCTGACAATCCAAATTTTTGATCAGTTTTTATGCAACACTTGTGATAATAATAATCTATGCTTGGGAAAATGTCAGTAAAACCTTTTTCTTAAAGAGAAAGAAGCATGTATGGCACCCTTGTAATTTTAAATCTGCCTTGTTGCTCATGATCACTGCATGATTTTGCATTTATAAAAACTTTAATCATCATCCCAGTCACTTTGTGCACAAAATTTCAAATCACAAAAAGCCAGAAGTTACTGCTCTCTAAGCAATTAAATCATTGATCAATAATTTGTTTCAATATTTTTTATTTTATTCAACATAAAAAAAATTGTGACAATCAGTGCAATTAAAAAAAAAATAAAAAATCAGCTTCCGACTGTTTTTCTGAGCAAATTTAACCAAACTTTATTGCTCTTATCCAGTCTTTATATTGATATCCCCATATGAGGTAGGAAATAAACATTTGGTGGCATTGCTTTTGATAATACAAAAAGAGCAAAGATGTACTGAAATCAATTTTAATAAAACATTTTTAAGCTGCATTACTCAAGCACTGACCTAGATTTAAACTAAGTGGGTCTCTCTGAAGACACTTACCAAAGCAGACAAAAATTAAATAAATAAAAATTTATTTTATAATAAAATCAATTTTCTGCCATACAAGGTAGAAAATGTTCAGTTTCTGTCAAGTCACAGGAAGGAAGGAGTCCAACTGGAAATACTTTGTGCAACCAGAATATTGTAGGAATAATGTATAGAGCTGCACAATCTGTTCTTCTACTCACAGTGACATCACAACACTGTTCCCATCAGAGTCAGTCTACTTATTAGTTCATTTCTTTCTTTTTAGCTAAATTGGTCAAATCTAGTTTGGAAAGTTCTCTGGGATCTATTAAAACTCCACAGCAGGACTAAAAGGAAATGGCAACAGTTTAAAAAGCTCCTACTGCCATTTTCCAAAACGATGTTTTCAAATTGGATTTTAAGTCAGCTGCTGCCAGCTGAATTAAAATCAAGACTGACATGGAAACTAATCCAGGAGTCAACCTGACTGAGGACCATTCAACTCAGTAAGGGACTGTGATTGTGTATTCCAGTGAGCGAGACGCAAAGGATGAAAGAAAGTCCTGTATTAAACCAGTGAAGACGGGAGGAGCTGAGCGTGTGTGTGTGCTTCACATTTACCATAAAGTAGACCCACTTTTACGGAATAAGTAAACGCAAAATCGCAAAAAGTCTCTGCTGGGTTAGAAATCAGTGACTGCAATTTGCATTTGACTTTTTTTTTTTAGATTTCGCAAACAGATTAAGGACTACTACGCTGCTTGCAATGGGAGCAGGGGATTAATACTCACTTTAAAGTACTTATTGTGTCCTCGACGAACTGCCATGAAGACACTTCACTGCTCCTGAGGCTGAGCGAAAATAAGACAAAAGTCAGAGAGCGTGACTGCCACGAAACATGTTGGGCTACACTAAAAAGGACAGCACACAACACGGGAAATATTCTGACAACTAAAAACCTGCTCATCTGCTGCTGATTGAAAATAAAATGATGGTTCTGAACTGATATCCAGAGACGTTATTCTACAAAGACTAGTAAATGTAATAGTTCATTTCAATCAGACTCAACTGGAAATAACCAAAGTCTTCATTTCGGAGCAATTCCTATCAATATTTGAACATGATGTGGATCGTGAAGATGTGGCTCGTTTGGTAAAAGGATGGTAAAAAAAAATAAGATGAAGAGTGAAAGGAAGCAAAAAAATAAATAAATAACTGAAAAGATCACAAACTGTAGGATGATTGTTAAGTCAATGACTGGACGAGTCCCATTCATACAACCCTTTTATGATGGGCCAAAGTAAAGATAGAACCAAGAAAGTTTCCCTCAGAAAACTTGTTAAGCCCGGCGGTAGGGCGGTCATTCATCCAGCGGGCCACCATGTTTTTGAGTTAAAATTTTTTTAAAGTTGAAAGAAAATTTGAAAATATCATTTGATAATCATGTATTATTGAAAGATTATTATAAGGTCTTAAAAAATGCAAACATTTCAAAAGAAGACTTAAATAAATCAGCAATGCTAAGCCTGGTGGGGGCAAAAGTAAAGCCTGGTGGCCCGCCAGGATTATATTACACTGAGGGAAAACCTGATCAATCTTTTTCTTTAAAAAAGGTTTTGTTACCTTTAGTGGCCTTTATTTGAAAGTAGTATGACCGGAAACAAGGTAATGAGAGAGGGAGAAGACATGCAGTTTATGTCGCCAGGCCAGGAATTGAACCTGCGACCACTGCCATGAGGACTAAGGCCTCAATATGTGGGACGTGCTTTGCCCCTGCGCCACCACAGGACCCATTCCTGACCAATCTTTTGCTAAAAAATTAATCTTTGCCCCCCCCCCCAAAAAAAACAACAACACTTCATTGAAGTAGAACGTCCTCCTTCATTTATACTATAAAAACATCACTGCAGTCACAGTCACTGTCTACTTGGGTTTTTCTAATTAAAAAAGGCCAACTATGACACTCCAAAACCACTGTAAAATAGTATTTAAATTGAAGCTGTAGAAAACACAGAAATAGCAAAGAAATGTGAATAAAAACAATCCATTGAAGGCTTTCTCGATGTTCAGAATTCAACACGCCTTCAAAAACTTAACTGGACATTGTTTTAGATGAACATGTGAAAGGTGTGACACTATGAGAGTTTCCTGCACTCTGAGCATTACATGAAGCATTATTTCATGATTTTATAATATTGCGCAGTCTTAATCAGAAGTCTTGTTTCATAATAACCAATGAGGTCAAAAGCGATTTGACCAGCAACCAATAGAAATAAGACAAAATCTTTACAATAATACCCAGATAAAATATAAGGAAAGCATTTTTATGATTAATGTCCATTAATTACCAAACTACTTAACCACTAGAGTAAGTAAACGCCAACAAAATTGTTAAATACGCAGCCACTAAAAGGTGTGTGTGTGTAAGTATTCAAAGGATAGTTGCTGGGTAGAAAAACAGGTAGAAATTCAAACAGAGACAATAATCATGCATTAATAAATCAAATAGGATGCAATCTATAAACAAATTAAGATCCGGGAGTTAGGCTTACACAATATTAGAAAAGATTCAATATGTGATAATATCTACCAGTATGACGTCCAATAAATTAGTGAAAGAGTAAATATCAATGCTAATACAGAAGACTCATACAAATAATGTGTCTTCCCAACTACTAGAAAAGGGATGCAATTATTTCCATCACAATAAGGCTTTCTTGAAAAAGTAGCTATTTGGTGCACTCTGTTCTTTCAACATTGAAACAACTTGGTTGTTATTTCTTTCTTGAGCACCTTTAAAGTTTTTACACGTGATGCAATAAACAAGTGTCTCCCAACATGTTGCAGTAATAAATAGCTTAAAAAAAAAGGTACTCAATTACCTAACATGTATGGGGAACCCAAGCAGTTTGTCGGACAAACTGCTTGGTGACAGATATTTATTTGGTACTACAGGTAGCAGTTTGAAGAATATAGGCTAACAATGTAAACATACCTAAAAATATATGTGCAATCCCCTTTCTTAAATATAACTGAGCTTGATGTTGCGAATTTTGCTTTCACAAAACTATGTTTAAGTAGATAACTAATATAGTTTCACTATATTTGTTCAATATTTGATTGGACTATCTATTTTTTTTAAGATCAAGAATTATTGTGATTTAGTCACAATATATCACATAATCCCAGAATTTCTGATTTTCAAATGCTATTTTCAACCTCCACACATAATCTTGATAGCATTTATGCAACATTTTATAGATATATTTGTCAATATCTACCATATCTTATGGTAGATAACTCCAATATCTACCATAAGAGTAGACTATGTGATGTGATGGTTTTACAATGGGAAAACCATTATATGGAAGATGGAAGATTAAAAACAAAAATTCTGGAGGAAAAACATGCAGATTTAATGGGAGTACTGGGCTTTGATAACATCACTGTCCCAATAAATCGCATTATTCCAAAACAAACACATTGCCACATTTCCAAAACCAATTCTGGTCCGACTATAATGCAAAATTGAATCGGTTGTCTTAATAACTATGCCGTTGCCATGGTGTAAAACAACATCCTTTAAGACCAACAGTTTCCAAACTGGCCGGTAGCAAGACGTGCTTTTTTCATTCTCTGCAACTTTACAGAGGCTCCAACAAACTAATGAGGATATCTACTTGAGTTTGCCGTTTTGTATGCCAGGCCAATCCCGTTTTCTTCGACTCAGTGGTGCGCAGAGGCCCGAGTAGCATTACAATGAATTACTGACTAGCATGCTAGCAAGCTACATGCGTTCGTTCCCGCTCAGAGAGATAAAAGGCTTTGAGGTGAGATTACGCTAAAACTAAAGTCAACAACATGAGTCATATCAATTGCAACAATGACCACAAACATCGCAAATATTAAGAGGAAACGGGTCTATCTGATAAGAGATTTGCTAGGTTAACGCGAAGCACCGCGTCCCCATTTTAGAGAGCGTGTTGTCAACGTTCATCTGTCGCGGCGCCGAAACCCCAGCGGCCTGCTAACAGGCCCGGATGCTAACACCGCTAGCCGTCGGCGACACTGGGCCCAAAAAAACCAGCATGGCGCTCGCTCGCATTTTATAACCTTCGCGAAACCTCAAACCTAGACATAGACCAGCAACGCGTTTCGATAAGAAGAGAGGGAAAAAAAGGTGAACATTGCAAATTCTTACCAGCTGTATGGGGTACTTGCAGTTTGTACTCCCCGCTCCTATTTCTATTCCTTCTCGAGAACGTTCCCTTCAAGTCGGCCTCACGTCGAGAAGAAGCAGAGGAAGGAGGACGTGACGACGCGACGCCTCTGCAGGACGCACTCGGCATGGTCCGAACTTGGCCGGTCTCCAGAATCTCCACTCAACGCTAAACTCATTTAAAATCCACACCAGAAAACTAATATTTATTAAGTGTTTTATATGTTGCAAGTTAGAAAAAAAAAACATTGTGAATATATTTACATCTACTGGAGATGGTGATAATACCGTGAAATATAAAACAATTAATTAACAAGCCCTGTTTTCTTTTACAAAACATTATAAAGAGCGTTTCACTTTTAAAAAGGGTACAACTTTGAATAAATAAATGAATAAAATGCATGCTATTGCACTTATCAATGGTGGATGGTGCATTGTGCAAAAGCAGACATCTATAAACAACAAGAGATGTATATTCAGAGCACAAAGTGAACAAAGTGCAACAAAAGCTAATATAGGTTTGTTCCATTATATTTATTCACCATTCACAAGTCAAATATCTGCATTCGGAGCTTAAAAAACAAACAAACATACAAATACATTTACCCAGAACCAAACAATGGATCCAGAGCAAGATAATTCACCTTTTTGATGTAAATGACTCATGTGACTTTGATTGCAATAATATTCAGTTGTGGGGCCACTATTGTTTGGCAGTTTCCCTTTAGAAAAGTAGGAAGTATTTTTGAATTGAATCGAAAAGCTGTTTCATTTTAGGTGTCACTGAATGCTTGATATTTAAGACGTTCTTCCACCGTTATCATCTGTGCCATCATGCAAAGCAAAACCACCTGCATAACAGAAAAGGGAAACCAAGGTTTAGTCATCCGCCCAAATATAAAACATTACAAAAAAATAAAAATAAAAACTATAATGAAATAATAAGGGGTAAATTGCACTTTGTGATCCTGCATATCTCCTACTTTTTGTTTGGGCTTTTTTTAATCATCAAAGTTTGCTGTTGTGTAATAATTCCACTTTGTGGGTGGGGGGAACAAATAAATCCTAAAAGTTCACAATGAGTGCAAATGTTATCCTTATCCTTCATCCTTAAAATGACACAAACTTAGGTGTGTCAGAAGGCGTTGTAAATATCAGGGGACAGATAGATGGCTCCATTACGCAATCGAGTTTATAACACAGACACAACTGTTCTTTTATCTTCTGATAATATAAAGGTAATAAACTGACATCATCTTGTGGAAACTCTTTTGCCACTTGAGATGCAGTCAGATAATAATAATAATAAAAAAAAACCTTCACGATCAGAGCTAACATACATGTGAAAAAGTATCTTTCCCCTTTACAGATTTTTTTTGTCCTTGTTTCTAGTCACATGTGAATGTTTGAGCTCCAACAATTTTAAAATCAAAGATAGGACAAATTAAAGAAAAAACTAAATTTTGAACAATGATTTCTTTAATTACGGGGGAAGCCATTCAAACCAAAATTGCCCTATCTTTAAAAATATAATTGCTTTACTTTTTAAATCATGAATTTTTGGATCAAGCCACACCCAGGCTTCATTATAATGCCTGACATGTAAAAACAAACAAACCTCTTTCTTAGAACCTGGCTGACAACATGAAGGAGGCAGAAACAATAGTCTCAAAATATTACATCAACCCCCAATAGAAGACAGAGAACAGGTGAGAAACAAAGTATTTGACCTTCATAAATCTGAAACTGCTGAACCATCAGCGAGTCTACCTCTGAATAGCTGAAAGGAAAAAGCAGCAAAAACAAAAACAGAAGGCTTTGGAGAGCCAAAACCTCAAATCTGATTGAGATTTTGAGAGCTGATCTGACCGTAAACAAGATATTCATGCTTGAAAATCCTTCGGTCATGACCGAATTAAAATCATCCTGCAAAGAACAGCGTGACACAACTCCTTCACGGTGATGTAAGAAACTCATTCACAGATTGTCAGAGTCTTATTTTTTACTATGTGTATACTTCAAATTAAATGCACTGATAAAGGCTTAAAAGACTGTTATTGAATGCTTTCCACAGACCTCAGTCAGAAACCCCAGGAGGGACGTCCACATGATAAACCTTAGGATGAACCGAAAAGTCATCTCCAGCTTCACCTGACAGCCCTGGAAAAAGAAAAAGACACATTCAGTAGGAAGGTTATAGAAATACAAGAGAGAAAGTGGCCTTTACGGCCTGCATGACTGATGCACTTTCATCTACCTGGTGGTAAAGCTGCCACGGCTGGTTCACACTGCTTGTACATAAGAGGAACGTAGTGTTGCAGCAGCTGCGAGGAACCGCATCTCCACCGGTTTTATTGAGCCAAGAGCTGTCCAGCCAGTCAGTGTAGTTTCTGACCCCGCAACACTGGAGCTGATGCAGATCAGTTCATTAAGTTGGTAAAAACATTGAGTAAAGGCTTTGATTATGATTGCTCGCTTTGCAGTATGTCTGGAACGGGGCTAGCATGAACAGCAAATCATTTAAAATCCTAACCTGACGTGAAAGGAAGCATCATGGATTTTCCTTCTTTATTCTGAGAACTTAAGAGCCTCACCTCCTCTTGAGTTACATCAACAAGCCGAGAGTTTCTGTCCTGACTGCTGCCTGTGTATTTCTGAAACACCTCGCTGAGCGACGCCGTGTCGGAACCCAACTAGACAAGAAAGTAAGCAAGAGAAAAGTTGAGCTCGCACCGTCAGGTCAAGAAGTGCCAAAAAGGACGAGCATTTGTGCAGGTGGAGCACCTTTCTGGAGTGGGCGTAGGCCAGCGCGGAGGCCGTGCTTCCCAAGCAAAAGATCACAACCAGCAGATAAACAAACTGGAGGAGAAAATGTGTCAGTACAACGCAGACAAATCTCCCATTATACATGCATTCACCCGCGGTGGCGGGGATAAACCTCACCAGCCCTTGCAGACAGCGGGAGTCTCTGAGGCTCAGCCACGTACCGAGGAAACCGGTGAAGAGCAAGAACGCAGCGCTGCAGGTGGTTAAGACTACCGGGAGGAGGATGTAGGTCTGGGAAAAAAACAAGCTGTAGTGTCTGTACTTCATCAGGAGGGAGACTCCGCTCATGGCCAAAACCATCCCCACAACCTTGCAAAGGCAAAATAAAAGATGAATGTTGTGTTATTATTAACATTTTGGGGAATACATTTACAAGCTGTGAACTCATCCAGTTACTTCCACAGGCGACCAGTTTTCATGCTGTAGTGAAATGTTGATGTCAATATAGTCCCATAGAAATCTCGTTTGTTCATGGAAAATAAGACAGTCACTGAAATTTTGCCTTTCAACATTTGTTTCTTTTGATCCTATGCTTTCTAATGCTTTAAAAGATTTATAATTTCAAGTTTTCTCCTTCATTTCCTGTAAAGCCCTTTGGATTGCCTTATCCAGTAAAAATAAACTTTCTTCAACATTCAACAAACATGATGTTAAATGGTTAATTGTTAACCTTTTAATATTTTTATCATATTACGACCATGAACTTGTTATGAATCTGAGTAGGATCCATTAGGTAGACAGAGTGGTGCTTTGTTATGAAATAGAAGAAAAGAAATGTTTTCAAAATCTTTTTCCAAAACAAAAAAATCTGATAAAGGGAGGTGGGAGATTTTATTCAGCCCCCATTACTCTGAGGACTTCAAGCGGAAATGATTGGAATCAGTAATTTAACCAAATTGTTATTTATCTTTCCTAGGATCCTGAGTTGTTTTGAGGTTTATCATTCCAACTAAGTAACACATAACTGCTCACCTAACCTGATTAGACAGGCAAGGAGAACATTAAGAGAAGCAAACAAATTAGTCAAGTTCATTTGTATGACACATTTCAGCAACCAGGCAGTTCAAAGTGCTTTGCATCATAAAAACAGAAAAATACAAAGTCATAAAAGACACCACACAGAGAACCATCAAGTGCCATCGTTACACAGCAAAATGTTGGTCAGTGTTTCAGTTTTGATGATTCAAAAGCAAATCTGATCGAAATGCAGAAAGCTCAGATGGGGGAACCCGTTGAGAGGACTGGTGGTGGCGTTCTCCAAATCTCAGCTTTGGATTTTGAAATACAAGTTCAACAGAACGCCTCAGGCCAGCGTGACTGGATGTTTAATGGTTCACCGGGAAAAATGTGCTGCTGCAGCCGACAGGAGAGGTGGCTCCTGCATTGTTTCAGGAGGACGAAACACAAATAGTTCTCTGCTTTTTTTTTTTTTTCCTTCTTTTTTTTTCTTTTTTCCAGATTTTGACTCGCTGAATTTTTTTTTATTTTTATTTTTTAACATGCACAATTGAAACCATATATTTACCTAGACTCTCTGAAATATAATGTATAATGTTTGTGAATGGTTGTATTTGTCCATTAGGGTTAACTATATTATTTTTCATTTAATAAAAAGAAATTTGGGCAAAAAGAAGAGAAAAAAAATCCCTACTTTTGCCAAAAGATGATTTAGGAATAAATAAATAAATAAATACACATCATTAGTTTTATGCTGATTGTTCACGTTGCAGGCAGATTCAATTTGAATATTATATCTGCCCTTTCCTCATGAACTGAATTAGTCTATAGAAACTATGGAAACAGCTCCCCGGCCTCACATGACGCGTCACATGACAAAAGAGTCAAATGAGAAAGCTGTGAGAGCATAAGAGAGTATAAATAGGAAGAAGCAATTGTGAGGGAGTCTGTTATTTTTGGAAGCTTCATGTTTAGTTTCACTATGGGAACAAATCGGGGGAGAAAAGGAAATCAGTGTATATTACAGCTGAAAGGTTGGCAACACTTTCAAATAGAAAGACTGAAAAGTAGAAAACCTTACCCAAAGAAGTTGACACATCAGCTGAAATACTGTTTTAAGCGGGTTTCCTCTCCGATCGCACATGTTGTTTTTAAATCTCTGCGGTCACCGACCATCGGTAGACGTGAGCTGCCTTGGTGAGGACGACAGGAAGATGATGACGACACTATTTGTGCAGAAAATGCACCTGCTCACTGAGAGGGAGTCGACACGTTGATGGTGCCGTCAATCCGTGCAAACTTCCTTTCCTGCAACTAATTCAAAAAAAAAAAAAAATTCTTCCTCTGAAATGCGGAAAAGCCCTGTCTGGTCTGATTTAGACCCAGCCCATCAGCTTGGCTTTAGTTGTTCTGAGTTAATAGAAGAGGTAAAGTCAGTTCTCTGACAGGTGATGCTTCCGTTTTTTTCACGTTCATATGAAAAAAGAGTCATATGAAAAAAAAATTGCACTGCTGCAATTTCTCTGGACTTGTGACTATGGACCCAACTGTTTAATCAAGGGCGCCCTCTAGAGGAATAAGTGAACAATAATAACAAAAGCGGGCTGCACAGCGCTGTTGGGCTGCAGAGGGACGGGCCTGGCTTCCAATCCCAGTGCGGGGTCTTGAATGCATGGAGTTTGCATGTTCTCCCTGTGGATGAGTGGGTTCTCCCCCACAGTCCAAAAAAAATAAAAGACTGTAAGGTCACACGTAAATTCTCCCTGAGTGTGTGTGTGTGTGTGTGTGTGTGTGTGCGTGTGCGTGCGTGTGTGTGTGTGTGTAATGGTTAAAATTGTTCCTATGTTGTTCTAAATGATGCTTGATAAATGTTCTGACTGATTAAAGCTCTAATATAATAATAATAATAATAATAATAATATAAAAAAAATGAGGTTCAGTGGTTTGTATCAGAGTCTATTGAGTTTCTGCTCTAACAGCTCAGAGTGTCTGTAGTCTGACTGAGGGAGGTTTTTGTACGGCTACTCATCACTGTGTGAACACTGGGCCACTGTGGATACTCTTACAGTAATAAACTGCAGCATCTTCAGTCTGAACT
>VMRN01000585.1:16377-26463 GCA_010277015.1 Poeciliopsis turrubarensis
GATCTCAGTGGATCTCAGTAGATCTCTGTGGATCTCAGTGGATCTCAGTAGATCTCAGCGGCTGCTGGGAGGAGAAGTCCATGTTGGTGCCGGACGGTTTGTGCTTCTGGTCTAGTTTAAATGATCCGAACGTTCGGTGGCCCTTCATCAGGTTTTGGTCCAGGAAGTGAAAGGTTTGTTGGGGAAGTGAGCGTCGCCATCTTGTCTTCCTCTCCAGGACCAGTTTGAGTTTGCTCTGACTGCGGTTGCAGAGGAGGTGAACGCCATCCTCAAGGCGCTGCCCCAGTGACCCCTGGACGACCCCGGCACCGACTCAGGACGTGGTGTTCAGGAGCATTCAGGAGAACCTGTGTGAAACGTGCAAGTGAATGCACCACGAGCTTTACCCGCCCAGACCGCTGATGTTGTGCTGTAGCTGAACCTGCGGAGCCGGATCCGGATCCGCTTCAGGTTTCCTCTGCTGCTCATGGACCCCCCCCTGTGCGTTTCCTGTCTGTGTAGTCCTTAACCTCCAGCAAGAAAAAACTACAAAAATAAAGCTGATTTTGTAAGTGTGACCTTAAATAAATGTTTGTGTTGCAGCAGCTGTGACTTCCTGTGTAAATGATTCGACCAATCAGGTTTCAGAACAGCTTTATTCATTTGAAGCCACAAACATGATAAAACGAGTCGCCGCGTTCAGTACTCTTCGCCCTCGTCTTCGTCGCCGACGCTGTCCGTCCCCACCTCCTCGTAGTCCTTCTCCAGGGCGGCCATGTCCTCCCGCGCCTCCGAGAACTCGCCCTCCTCCATGCCCTCGCCCACGTACCAGTGGACGAAGGCCCGCTTGGCGTACATCAGGTCGAACTTGTGGTCGAGGCGCGCCCAGGCCTCGGCGATGGCCGTGGTGTTGCTGAGCATGCAGACGGCGCGCTGCACCTTGGCCAGGTCTCCGCCCGGCACCACGGTGGGCGGCTGGTAGTTGATGCCCACCTTGAAGCCGGTGGGGCACCAGTCCACGAACTGGATGGAGCGCTTGGTCTTGATGGTGGCGATGGCCGAGTTGACGTCCTTGGGCACCACGTCGCCGCGGTACAGCAGGCAGCAGGCCATGTACTTGCCGTGGCGCGGGTCGCACTTCACCATCTGGTTGGCGGGCTCGAAGCAGGCGTTGGTGATGTCGGCCACCGACAGCTGCTCGTGGTAGGCCTTCTCGGCCGAGATGACGGGCGCGTAGGTGGCCAGGGGGAAGTGGATGCGCGGGTACGGCACCAGGTTGGTCTGGAACTCCGTCAGGTCCACGTTGAGCGCGCCGTCGAAGCGCAGCGACGCCGTGATGGACGACACGATCTGGCCGATGAGGCGGTTCAGGTTGGTGTAGGTGGGGCGCTCGATGTCCAGGTTGCGGCGGCAGATGTCGTAGATGGCCTCGTTGTCCACCATGAAGGCGCAGTCCGAGTGCTCCAGGGTGGTGTGGGTGGTGAGGATGGAGTTGTACGGCTCCACCACCGCCGTGGAGACCTGGGGCGCCGGGTACACGGCGAACTCCAGCTTGGACTTCTTCCCGTAGTCCACAGAGAGACGCTCCATCAGCAGGGAGGTGAAGCCGGAGCCGGTTCCTCCACCGAACGAGTGGAAGATCAGGAAGCCCTGCAGGCCGGTGCACTGGTCAGCCTGAAAGCAGAACACACCCAGAACTTCAGGGAGAGAGAGGCGCTCTGAGGCCACCAAAGACTGGAACGCAGCCAGACCTCAGTCCAACCAGACCATGACCCCTTGGCCCAGCTGGCCATTGTGTCAACCACACCTCCACCCTTGAACCCAACAAAACCCTGACCCACCAGTTTGCGCGTCCTGTCCAGAACCAGGTCAATGATCTCCTTGCCCACCGTGTAGTGGCCCCTGGCGTAGTTGTTGGCTGCATCCTCCTTGCCGGTGATCAGCTGCTCAGGGTGGAAGAGCTGCCGGTAAGTTCCTGTACGGACTTCATCTGTTGGAGGGAGAACCTTCAGTGTCAGCCGTGTTTTCTGAACATGTTTCTATGTTGAAGCGTAGAAACATGTGGAGCCCACTGACCAATCACGGTGGGCTCCAGATCCACAAAGATGGCTCTGGGGACGTGCTTCCCAGAGCCCGTCTCGCTGAAGAACGTGTTGAAGGAGTCGTCTCCCCCTCCGATCGTCTTGTCGCTGGGCATCTGGCCGTCCGGCTGGATGCCGTGCTCCAGGCAGTAGAGCTCCCAGCATGCATTGCCCATCTGGGCGCCGGCCTGGCCCACATGCATAGAAATACACTCACGCTGTGAAGAAGAGGAGAAAAGTGATCAGGCTTAATGGTTTCTGACTTTATGCCAGGTATGAAAAATGGCTGAGCGGCACACCGGCCCTTTAAGAGGAACTCTATCAGTAAACATGCGGCATTAGCAGATGCTGCATCGTGAACTCCTGAAGCAGTTTTTAGTCAAGTTCAGCCACGTTTCCTAATCAGGAAACCAGATTATCACAGAATTACCCTCTGCACCTACAGTCAGGTTCCTACATCTATTTTCGAGATTTTCTCTACGGTTTCAAAGCTTGAACTTCTACGTTTAATCCTCGGATTTCCGGGTGCACCTTGAACGCACCTCCCCAGGAGCAGTGACGTAGGTTCCACCCTCAGGTGTCTCAGTGCAGACCTGTTGGATCTTGAGCCAACCGGGTCACGTGACTGTTTCTTACTCCTCACATCATGGAGAAAAGGGAAAAGCCCCATCGAGCTCCTGCCCCACCCCCACCCCATGTAACGTTCACGGACCTGCAGGGCGTTATCTGTTCGCCTCACATTGTAGTTCCCGCCCAGAACTCCTTCAGCTCAATGGCGTTTCAAACGGACCCGCGTCCATTTTAAAGAATTCAACTGAATATGTGAAAACACCGGCGGGCCAAGAGGCCAGAAAACTGAAGCGAAAACTGTCAAACTTTACTTTTCATCCTTTTCATCTGCGCCAACATGGCCTTGTTCGACGCCAATTAATAGAAAAGATGTTGTAAAGAACATGATTAAAGTGAGATTAACCAAAATAGCTCAACTTTTTCTCTTTTTGGAACCGTCTTTAACCATATAAATGCGGGTTTTGAGCGGGTTTCTCACCATTTTCAGCCGTCTGTCTCCTTCTCTCCGACGGTCAAGGGTCGGCAGTTGGAAGCAGTGTGTGACGCAGCCGCAGAGCCGCTCGCTTATAAAGGCTCGCAGGGGGCGGGGCTACGGCGGCTTGAACCTGCTGAAGGCGGGAGATTACCGGAAGCAGATAAACTGACGTCATCAGCACACAGAGTACTGGGGTCACACTGAGAAAATGACATTACGAGATAAAGTCTGAAGTTATAACAATACAGAATAAAGTCGTAATAATATGATAATAAGCACTGAAAATAAAGTTATATTAATGTGAGAATAAAGTCATAATATTATGGATTATATTTATGTCATGACTTTATTTGAACAATTATGACAATAAATGTTTCATTAAAGACAATACTCTGTCATAAGCAGGTTTATCATGGCATTTTTAAACTTATTTGCTCACTTAATAGTAAAATAAATATTGAAATGAACATTTCAAACTAATTCACAGGATTTCTAACTTTGGTAAAATGTTGAAAGTCCCACTTGAATCACACAGATTATCTGTTCAAATTACAGTTTTGAATGTTCATTCAGCGTACAGAAATGTTTTATATATTGATCTTATCTCAAACAGGACAGTGCGATCAGGAAAAGTCTTGCAGTCGGAACATTGTATGGATTTTAATAGATTCTAGTCTTTATTAGAACATCTTGTGATCCCAGATCGGGTTCAAAGTTTCATACATTAACAATCAGTATTTAAATGTGCAGTTTGAAACTAAAACTATTCTAAATAAACATCAGATTGTTACCTGGCATAATGTCTCATTTGTTTGGTTTACGACGATGTTTTAAAGCAGGGAAGTGATTTGGGGTTATGAGAGGTCAGCTCAGGAATGGTAGGAATGAGATTTAGTCTGGATTAAATTAAACAGCAGAGCTAATCCAAGTGATGTGGGTCAAAGGTCAAACCATAATGATTCATTGTTTCTCACAGTGATCAGTAATTCAGCATCATTCAGAGGCTTTTATTGGAAAACATTTAAAAACATTCATCATCTTGTTCAGCCGCTGCAGGGGAAGCTCAACATGTTTCTGTGAAACTTTATGCTATTTTGGACAAAGAGCATCATGATGGGGCTGAGCTCAGAGTCCACAGAGGACCAGGAGTCGGGTTCCTGTTCCAGGACAGACAGGGCGGCCCACTGGGAGCACTGGGAGCACTGGGAGCACAATGTCCACTTTGTGATCTCAACTAAATCATTTTATAGATGAATGACATTAAGGCTGCCTGCTGATTGGCTGCCTGCTGATTGGCTGCCTGCTGATTGGCTGCCTGCTGATTGGCTGCCTGCTGACTGGCTGCCTGCTGATTGGCTGCCTGCTGATTGGCTGCCTGCTGATTGGCTGCCTGCTGATTGGCTGCCTGCTGACTGGCTGCCTGCTGATTGGCTGGCTGGTCCTGTGGAGGATTCCCAAAGGGCCCGGGTGCCATCAGAACCAGAACCAGCCTTTCCTTTTGGGCTGCAGCAACAGTTTGCTGCTGCTGCAGCCTTTGGGACTTTAGTTTCCGTCAAGTTCAACCTGAGCGACTCTGTAAACGGTTCATGTTTTCCAACATGGCCGAACCTCTTTCCTGCTGCAGGGCTCAGCTGGGCTGCTTGGTGTAATATAATAATATTCCTGTAAACAGTAAAGGCTCATTCCACCATTTTCTTTTTGGAACTGCAGTTCTGACTTTAATTCTGGCCTTTTTACCCTGCCATAAATACCTGCCTATTAATTTATCCTATTTGTTTTGGTGGGATTCTGACAGGCAGACACTGAAATAAATCCAGCAAGTGGGAGGATTTTCATCCTGATGGATTTTCATCCTGATGGATTTTCATCCTGATGGATTGTGTCCGGGAGCTTAAACTTAAAAAGGGAATAATATTCCATCTATGGAAATCAGATTTTATTTTCAAATTTAGTGGCCCATCATTTATATCAAATAGTTTTGAGAAGAACCTTGAAGGCGAGACTCCAAATACGTGATAGAGTCAAATCCAGATTACATTATTTTAACTGAGTTTTCTTTATTTGACACTTAGCTCTCAGTCATTAGCTCCATGCTAACATTAGGGCAGGGTCAGGGTTGGGGTTGGGGTCAGGGTCAGGTCGGCATCATGTCAATTTAAAGAACAAAATCCCAAACGCTTCTTTATTACATCCGTTTATTTTCATTTTCTTGAACAAATTGACTGAAACGTGGTTGAAAGTTGCAGAAGAAGAGCGAGATGCTTGCAGGAACATGTGGACAGGCACTGGTCTCCATCGCTGTTAGCCATGATGTAGCTTTCAGAGCTAACTGCCGTCATCAGGCATGAAGAAGAGCTTCCGGTTGGCGATGAGCTGCAGCGCCACCATCAGAGCTTCTGGGTGAAGTTCTCAGGGAAAACCCCTTTGGCTGAAACATCTTTGTTGTGGAACCAGTGAGCCTCCTTGATGCCCAGCAGCCAGCCGTCGTCCTGCAGACAGACTACAGTTTAGGCAACCGGCAACCAGCAACTGGCAACCAGCAACCGGCAACCGGCAACCGGCAACCAGCAACTGGCAATACAAAGTTTTCTGGAGATACTCCTAGCTCAGCAGACTTTGTTTCAGCAAGAAGCTCGTTTATGAAGAGAATAGCTGTCTCTGATTGGCCAGAACCGGGCCAACCGGGACCGGTCGTCATGGCATTCTTCTGGGGACCCATGTGGTTTGGCCTCATCGGACCCCTGAAGTTCTGACCCGGTTGGAGGAAGGTCAACTCCTTCAGTCTCTTCCCAACGTTACTGTCGGGTCATGAACTCCGAACCGGACCTGCAGAATAATCTTCCTGTTGACGCCCCACAGCAAAAAGATGCTAAATAACACTTAGCAGGCTTTTATTTTGGAGAGCTGATCCCAAACCCGTCCACAGCAGCTCATGGATCTCTCATCGCTCCTCCTCATTGGTCAATGAGGACGATGCTTTTCTATGACACTCAGCAACTTGAGTTGCCTGGACTGGGCACAATTTGGAGTTGTGTGTTCTTCTCCAGGACTCTGAACCTGGCAGAGCGTTGTAAAGCAGATCCTTTTTGCTTTGACTAGACCCGGCAGAGCCCGTCCGTGTTCTGACAGCTGTGTGTATGAGTCAGCCTGTGTGGCGCCGAGGTCAGACTCTCGCCGATGTTCCTCACCTGCTCCTCAGGGTGATCAAAAGCCAAAACCAGGACGGCGTCTCCGACCTTCAGCTCCAGCTCGTCGTTGTCGGTTGCCGTGTACTCATGCACTGCCTTCACCTGGAGGAGGAGAACCAACCCCGGTTCAGTCGGGCCGGAACCAGAGAGCGCTCAGCGGTCGGCGGACTCACCTTGTAGAGGAACCCTGGAGGAAGTTCCCCCTCGGCGCCGTTGGTCACAGAGCTCTGGAGGAAGAAAAGGCCAGGCGTTACGGACGGACGGACAGACGGACTGCTGGAACGCATGAAGGTGGAAGGAGTTCTGGACCGGAACCGGTGAGGGACTGAGGTCAGGAGGTCAGGAGGCCTGGGGCCCAACAGGGTTTTCTGAGCTTCATCTACATTCCCAACTCTACCTCCTCCTCGTCCTCCTCGCCCCAGCTGCCGGGCCCCTGGCCGGGCCCCTGGCCGGGCCCCTGGCCGGGCCCCTGGCCGGGCCCCTCGCCGGCTCCGCCCTCGTCCCAGTCCGGCTCGCCGAACGCCTGAGGTGCCTGCTCCTCGGCGCCGTCCGAACCTTCGGCCGGGTCGGCGTGGTCCCAGCTGGGCCGGGCCTCCCGGTCTGCATCCTGCTGGGACAGAGACTCGGCGCCGCGCTCGTCTCGCTGCGGCAGCAGGGGTTGGGCGGCGAAGCCAGGGGTCAAAGGTCAAAGGGAGGATGATGAAGGAGATGCCAGAGGAGGGTTTGTGTTTAATGTTGCCATAACAACCATAAGAGAGGGAGGTTCAGGGTTTTAAAAAGCTAAAGGAAATAGAAACAGAGCTGGTTGAGGGTCTGACGTCCTTCTTACCCAGGAGTCCCAAGATGGCGTCTGGAAGCAGCGAGCAAAACATGGACACCGATTGGTCAGTCACCACAGACCGGCCTGATGACTCACTTCCTGTTCATGTTTCCACCTGAATACGTTCCTGATCCACCACTACAACCTCACCGCGACAGAACCAGAACTGGACCAGAACTGGACCAAACTGGACCAGAACTGGACCAAACTGGACCAAAACTGGACCAAACTGGACCAGAACTGGACCAAACTGGACCAGAACTGGACCAAACTGGACCAAACTGGACCAGAACTGGACCAGAACTGGACCAACCGGATGAGAGTGTTCTGAAGTTATTGGGTCTGGGTTCCCGGTCCATGAAGAACTCCTTCATGGACCCTGTAGGTTCTGTTCATTGGGTGTTTTTGACCCAATAATCAGTTTTGAACCAACCTGGAGAGGCTGATCATGCAGAACCACTTCAGAACCAGGAACATCTGAGAACCGGGGATCATTGCTGATGTTGGGAATGTCTGAACTAAAGAAGCTTCCCCCCGATAACACACACACACACACACACACACACACACGCACACGCACACGCACACGCACACACGCACACGCACACACACACACACACACAGAACACCATCATGGCAGCTTCAGTGATAATCTGTTGGTCCGTAATCAGAGTCGTCGTGTTTGTTCTGTTTAACCGGGTTCTGATCCAAAGTTAGAAACAGCTGGAACCATCAGATGCATTCAGGTCAATGTGGCCTGAGGTTCAGGGTGTGTGAGCAGGTCCGCCCGATGAAGAACGGCCGGCTGTTTGTTTCCTGTCTGACCTGCTGCGTTGTGCTGGTGGGGTCGGAGTCTGGCGCTGCAGCCTCGTCCTCCAGCAGGGCGGCGATCTGCTGCTTTGGGTCTGGAGACGGCGAGAGTCGAGGAGGAGGCCGGCTGGGCGGTGGGCCGGGCTTCTGCAGAACCTCCAGATGGAAACACGCAGCCACCGCAACGGCATGCACACAAATGCAGTTAGGAACGCTCACATCACTCTGAGTTAGTTATCTAAAGCCAGAACCCTTCAGACTAGCAGAGGTAGAGTTGCAGCCTGGTACCTTTGGAGCCGGGCTGCTGGCCTGGCTGTGGTTGGCTTCCTCACTGGACGACGAGGAAGAGGAGAGAAGAGGAAGACGATGAGAACTGGAGAGAAAAACTTACAGGAACATGTGCAAAACCATCAGCACAGCTGTTCTCCACTTTGTCCACACGAGGGCGCCAACAATGCCCCAAATCATAACTTGAGAGCTCATTGTTGACGGCTGCAGACGTTCAGCTTCATTAGAGTTTGTCCAGGACCAGCTAGTGTTCACTGACACGCATGCAGCAGGAGACGCATGCAGCAGGAGACGCATGCGGCTCCATGCAGCATTTTTACCTCTTTGCGCCGCCTTTCTTTGCGGCTGCAGTCGCGTCTTTTCTGCACCAGAGGGCGCCGTGAGTTAGTGCTGTCATGTTGCGCTTGGTGGCTGATGAAGGAGGAACTTACTTGAGCTGCCGCTGCTCCTCCAGTTTGGTCATGATGTCATTCAGGTTGTGGCTCAGCTGCTCACAGAGAGGCAGGTCAGCTGACCGAACGCTGGGCTCTGATTGGTGCAGAGCGGCAGGCTCACTCACCTTGCTCATCTCTCTGTGGAACTTCTCCTGCTGTCCTGCCAGGCTCTGGAATGTGCCAACATAGACGCCAACACGACTGAAACGCACACACACACACACACACACACAGGTCAGGGTTCGGTTCTGTGGGTCGGAACCACGTGGACTGGATCGGTTCTCACCTGTCCCACAGAACCGGGAGCTCATCCTGCAGCTCCACGTTCAGCTCCTCAAAGATCCTCTGAGCCCGGCCCAGTTCCTCCTCGGCCTGCACACACACAGTGAAGGATCGGAGCCGGTACCAGGCGGGTCCGGTACCAGGCGGGTCCAATAGAACCAGCTGAGACATGCAGCATGCAGAGCAAAATCACGCGGCTCAGACGGTTCGTCGCTAACTAGTGATGGTTAATCTAGTGAACTAGTGACTAAGTCTGAATACATGTCAGCCAGTTAGTTAGTTAGTTAGTTAGTTAGTTAAAAGATGGTTGATGCTTTTCATGTTGCCTTTCCTGGATGTTCAGTTTAAAATGAGTTAAGTTTGATGAGTTAGTCTTTGTGCTAGTTAGTAAATGACTTAATGGTTTAATAATTAGTTAATTTGATCAGGCAATGCATTCAGCAGGTTTAGTTTTTGTAGTTAGTATTGTATTGATTAGTATAAGTGACCTGATTAATCAGTTTTTACTCAGTTGCCAGTTTCTCCTAAAGTTAAGCAACAATCTGGATGATTTGTAATTTCAACTCAAAGCTGATTGACGATCAGCTCAGATGAGTTTGGATCAATCGAAGAGGTCAGAGCAATGGGATGTTGACGGTGTGATGTCATCAGGTGACCCAGAGCTTCACCTGGTTGTAGGAGAGGTTAGTCTGCGCCACCTGGTGGGCGGAGATCAGGCCCTGCGCCCAGCTGGGGGCGGCCATCTCCAGCAGGGCGGCGGGCTGACGGCAGCAGCATGCAGAGGAAGACGGCGAGGAAGACGGCGAGGAAGACGGCGAGGAAGAGCAGCAACACATCAAGTCAACATTCTCAGGTCAACTCAAGAATCACAGACTGACTTAAGGTGGAATCACCCGAAGGACAGCAGCACGTCCTGTTCCACCTTAAATCAAAATGGCTTCCTGCTGCAACCAGCCGCCGTTACCTTGGCGATCTTGGCCTCGTCCTTCTTCTTCCCTTTCTGCAAGGAGGTGAAGTGATGGCGGGCGCTGTCAAAGTCCACCAGCTTCCTCTCGCGCTTCGCTAGGCGAGCCTGTGGGGCACACAGCAACTTCAGCAACACGGCAACTTCAGCAACACGGCAACTTCAGCAACACGGCAACTTCAGCAACACGGCAAC
>VMRN01000586.1:4876-17403 GCA_010277015.1 Poeciliopsis turrubarensis
TCCTCGTCTCCTTTCCTCTGCCCGCTCCTCGTCTCCTTTCCTCTGCCATCCTGCCGCTCCTCGTCTCCTTTCCTCTGCCATCCTGCCACTCCTCGTCTCCTTTCCTCTGCCATCCTGCGGCTCCTCGTCTCCTTTCCTCTGCCGTCCTGCTGCTCCTCGTCTCCTTTCCTCCGCTGCTGCGTCGCCTCCTCCTGGCTCAGCTACGTTGTATCCCCTTTCCTTCATGTCCTGCGCTGCTGACTTAGCATTTTCGTATGTCTTCGCTCCATCCTCCCAGTGTATCCGCATTTTGGCGAGTGGTGTCTGGAAACGTATTCCTTTCTCCTTCAATATTTTTTTAATGCCGATATATGCCTTTCGCTTCTGTACGATCTCAGTCGGGTAGTCGTGATCAAAATAGATACGCTTCTCCGTTACCTGAATCTTTTTCTGCCAGACTTTCTTCAAGATCATTTCTTTGGTCTCATACTGCAGAAAATTAACCAGACTGACCTCGGTGCTGCGTTTACGTTCGGCTTTGATGCGGGTGTTCGGTGAGCTCGTTGAATCTGGAGATTAGTCCCCTCTGGTAGTTCGAGCTCCTTTTTGAATAGTTGCTCCAAAAATGTGGCAGTGGATTTCCCCTCTACATCTTCTGGCAGGCCGAAGACTCGCATGTTGTTTCTCCTCGACCTCCCTTCGAGGTCGGTTAGTTTTTCCTGCATTCGTTGTGTTTGTTCCACCATCTTCATTAACACCTCGTTAGCATCCATCCTCCACTCTCTCTATCCGTGTCTGCGCCTCGCTGATGTCCGCTCGCTGTGCCCGGAGCTCCCGGTCGTTCTCAGACCACCTCCGGTCTATTTCTTGTCGGAATCTCACCATTTCTTCCTTCATCTCTTTCTTCAGTTCATCCTTGAACTCGGTCAGCTCCCGACACAGTTCTTGTTTCAAGTTTTTGATATCAGCTCTGATGTTTGCGAACCGCTTTGCAGCGTCACCGTGTATCACTTTCCTCCATCACCCCCTCTGTGTCTTCCTCGTGTTCGCTAGCTTCGCGCGTGGGTCTTTTCCCCGTTGCAGGCAACTCTTCGCTTTCGTCTTGCTTTTTATTGTTTTTCCGACTTCTTTTCTTGCTCGTCCCACTCATACCTTAGTCTTATCTGTCGAGTTATCTTCTTATTGTGGGCTCTTTTAACCACCCTGGAGAGTTAACTAACTGTGCGTCCTCTCCCTCCGCCATCTTCCCGGAAGTCCTGGATACAGAGGTTTGAGAACTACACAGCTGCTTTCAACATTTCGGGCGATGGGCGGCTGAAAGCTCTACTGTTGCTCTTAGCCGGTGAACGTGTACATATTTACGACACCTTAGCAGCAAACTCAGACTGATGTAAACACTGAAGAAAAATGTCCTGTACAAAGTAAACGTCTTCAGAAAAGCAGTTCAACATCCAAGTGAAAACCTACACATTCTGCACAACTATCTGAGCAACAGGCTTGGAACAAGGAGCATCTGCATCTGTGAACCAATACAGCCAAAAGGTCAACTGAACAAAACCTATAAAGTTACAAACCAAACAACCAGTGCAGAAATTGTGGCAGGAAATATCCACATGAAGGAGATTGCCCTGCACGAGGAAAGGACTGCAAAGCCTGCGGTAAATTAAACCATTTGCCAGACGATGTCGATCGAAACAAAACCTCCTGTCCAAAGCTATGACACAAAGCCCAAAGTGTACAAAACCTCTAAGAAAGTGTTCTCCAGCTCAACACAAGGTAACAAAAAGGATTCATCTAGCAGAGGTGATGAATATGTTTGTCACAACTGGTGCAGATAAAAATAAAACACCAAAGTCTCGTATGAAACTATGAGGCTTTGAGATGTCAGTGATGCTGGATTCAGGCGCCTCAGTGAACATCATCAGTGACTCTGTCCTAAACCTCATCACCACAACCACAATTAGTCCCTCCTGATACCAGTGTTTGTCCTATGGCTGTCGTACCTCACTACAACTAGCTGGCACGTTTGTATGTGAAGCAGAAGCGAACAACAAAAAGACCAAATGCTAATTCTATGTGAAAACAGGCTGTCATGTCCTATTCCCTGCTAGGATACGACACAGCTAATCCATTAGGCCTCATCAAAGTGGTAAACTGTCTCAGCTACACCAGGCCCCCCAGTGGCAGAAAGACTCATAGACGGCCTGACCTCTTCATGGGAAAAGTGCTGGGTGGCAAGCCGAAGGACTTTGAAGTCAACCTCCACATAGACACTAATGTTCAGCCAACATGTCGACACACAGACGTGGCCCGTTTCACATCCGTCAGAGATAGAACATGGCTGGCTACCAACAGCTAGAGCTGCAACCTGACAGCAGGTACATTACAACATTCAGCATGAAGGTCTGAGGAGATACAAGCTTCTGAGGTTTATCATCAGCGGCAGACGTATCTCGAAATGCCATTTGCCAGGAACTACAAGGAGCGAAGGCGTGAAGAACCTCAGCGATGACATCATCATGCATGGAAAGACACAAGCAGATCATGACAAAACCTCACAACAGTTCCAGAGGCTCAAAGAGAAAAGTCTCTCTCTTAATAAAGATAAGAGTTCAACAAATCTAGGTTGGCATTTTGTGGATTCATCTTCCAAGCTGGTGGCATTTCCAGAGAAAGTCACTGCAATCCAGGAAGCTAGCGCGCCGCGGTGAGAAGCCTGCTAGGCATGGCGACATGCTGCTCACGTTTTATTAAAGACTCTGGTTCTGTTTCAGCACCACTTCATGAACTGACCAAGAAAGGGACACAATGGTGCTGGGAGTCCAATCCAAGCAAAAGCCCTGAAAAACCTGAAAGACAGACAGCTTAACCAGAGACTGATGTGATATATTGACCGACAAAGATACAGAAATGGAGCAAACACTGTAGCATACGCTAGCCTAGTTTGTGAGAGGCACTACTCACAAACAGAACAAGAAGCATCAGCAATAGTGTGGAGCTGTGAACATTTACATCTCTATGGACGTCCTTTCACTTTAGTTACTGATGAGGAACAAGCCTCGTTCAGAACCACCTGCAAGAATCAAACGATGGGAACCAAGGCTTCAACCGTACGACCTGCGAGTATTCTACAGGAAAGGAACGGATAACCCAGCTGACTACATGTCCAGACATTGCTCAGGACTAAAGTATGGGTCCCTATCATGGACCGATAAGCAGAGCTTGTAGCTAAGAACTGTTCATCCTGCAGGGCAAACACCCCAGTAACTCACCTTGAGCCGCTCTGAATGTCAGAACTAGCAGAATCACCGTGGTGTTCAGTCAGCGCTGATTCTATGACCCACCACCATCTGCAGAGAACTTGCTAGTTACAGTGGATGAGTAGATACGCTATCCAATAGCCCAGGCTGTTAGCTCGATTTCAGCAAACACTGTTATTTTGAACAGTGTTTGCTGAAACAAACACTGTTTGTTTCAGCAAACACTGTTGCTGAAACACTTGTTTCATTTTTTGTTTTGAGTTTGAAATTTGGGAATTTCAAACTCATATTTGACATTCCCAGACGTCTCGAAACAGACGATGGACCTCCCTTCAACAGTGAACATTTTCCAAACACAGGAAGGCAACACCTGTATGGCCTCAAGCAGACAGAACAGCAGAGCGATTCATGTGTTCATTGGGAAAAGCAGTCAGAGTCACACTGCCAGGCATCGCATGGCAGCAGACATTAAACCCAGTCCTCTGCACCGCTCTACTCCACATAGCACCACCTGCAGCAGAGCTCATGTTCCAGCAGAAGATCTACATTCAAATCTCTAACGTTGTGGAAAACACCAGTGATCAGGTGATCAGGAACTGGACTGCAAAGGCAAAAATTAAACTTAATGCAGATGTAAATCATTGTGCCAGGCCCAACGCTCTCAAACTGGCGACACCGAACCGACAACCGAAACGCAGCAAGCTGGCAACATCCTGCCACAGCGACCCCACACTGTCTCCATGGTTACCACCAGCAACAATGGACATTCGATCACAAGAAACTCCTTCCTCAAAAGATCAGTGCCGACTTTCTTCACCTGATTCTGGAAATGAAGATGTGAACATCATTGTTCCATCAGTACGGGTCCAAACGGCACCGCAGGCGCCACCGTACTGACATACATACGAGCTGGAAAGGATATAAGGACTGTAACTTTATCAACGCGTTACTTCAACAGTTTGTGTTCAACAGTAACTAAGGACTAATTTACATGTTGATCTAGCAGTTGGATAACGCTCGGATTAGTTTCATCTCTCAGCTGTAGATACTAGAGCTGCTTTGTGTTGATTGTTTTTTAAATATTGATGTTTTGATCCTCATGGAGATGTGAAGCATCTCAACACTGAATGACATCAAGTTTGTTTTAACAGAGGATGTTTTAAAATGAGAAGTTAAAAAAAGGAGTGATGTAATTTATACAGTGGTGCTTATGCATTTGTTACCGACTGTCAGTGAACGCACCAGGAGACGGAGATGTTATAGAGACAAATTGTAACCATGCATTGATCTATCAGAAGCATTTCCTATAACTGACTAGTAAAGCTTCATCGACTCCAATCCAGTTCATTTCTTTCTAAGTGTAAACATCAGTTTTGTCTTGAATTCATTTGGAGATCAGATCTGCAGTTACAGGATGTGATGAAACAAGGAGCTTCTTGAGAACGTTACAGCAGATCTGAACTTTGACCTCAATATGAGAAACTTCAGCCTGACAGGAGGTTATAAGGAACCTCACAGCTCCAGAGCTGTGAGGTTAAAGGTCATCTTGTGAAGTTGGGATGTTTTTCCAACAGGATCCAGAAGAATCAGCTCAGATGTTGTGAATGTTGCTCCTCATTTCAACAGTGGAGATAAAAAGGTTGGAAAAGTTTCTTATTTTGGAGAAACTTTGATCAACATCAATATTTCAGCTAAATAAACATGTTTGATGGAGGAAAAGCATCTCAGACTCAAAGCAAGATGGCAGAGAATCAAACATGTTATTAAATATCAGACAATTTCATTTCACATAATCCTGGTGGCAGAAACCGTTTGTTAAAACTTAATCAATATATTTGTCCTATTGATGTTTGTTGTGACGTTTACTGCAAACGAACGAGGCAATTAGTCCAAGTTTGTCATTTATTGATTGTTCAGAAACTCTGTGATGAACCACAGCAAAGGTCAACAAAGGTCAGCAAAGGTCAACAAAGATAAAACAACCTGAACAGGCGATCAACTCAGAACCACTCGCACCTTTTTACTCTCTCTCTGTTTATTCTTAAACAGGCGGTTGCCACGGCAACCGAGTAGAGATTACATTAACAACATTCAGTCGTTATGATATCAGGTTTCCAGGCTTGATATTTAGTGATTGATTATTGATGAGCCTCTCATGAACACAGCGGCGTCTGATTGGTTCATTTAAACTCCTGTTGGTCTTTGAGTCGCTTTTTATTGTTAATGCAACTGAAACGCACCTTAATAATTACTGAGAATATTGATTTGAACACATTTTGTTTTTTTATTCTTTAATAAAGTTTAAAACGTTTTGGATGTTTTGATAAGTGCATCAGAACAGGAAGTGCTGGTCTCAGTTTGTCGCCTCCTGCTGAGATCCACGTGTTGAAATGTTGAAACGTTACATAATATCTGGCAGCCGCTCATATCTTAGATAGAAACAGTTTCAGCAGATCAATTGTGCAAAGGTCAAATGTTGGTTTTTCATTTATGCACAAACCTGAACTTAACATTGACAATACAAGGAGGATTAGATCCGGTTTAGGAGGGGAAGGAGGGGCTTCTGTTGTGTGTGTGTGTGTGTGTGTGTGTGTGAGAGTGTGTGTGTGTGTGTGTGAGAGTGTGTTTTATTAGGTCAATGTAAAAAAAAAAAAACAATAAAAAGACTTTCATCACAAAAAAAACAAAACGTTTTATGTCCCAACATAAAAAACTATCGTGTGTTTTGTTTTAAACTTTTTAAAATCTATTTATTTTAAATTCCCCCCAAAAATCAGCCATTGCCCCCCAGGAATACTCCCCTGGAACCGGGTCCGACCAGAACCAGAACCAGGTTACCTGAGTCCAGGTGTGCGGCAGCAGCAGGGGCCGGGTCAGAGTGTGGAACCTCCAATCAGGTCGCACCTGGAGGGAGGAGTCAGCATGAAGCTCCACCCCCTTCTGCCCAGCAACAGTGCAACCAATCAGAACGCTGGGATCCTGCTGGACACACAGAGGACCAATCAGCTGCAGGAAGACAGGAAGTAGATACCTGATACCATCAGAGGACAGGCAGACCTGGACCAGAGTGAGTAAACCATGAAGAGCTCCAGAACCAGGTCACCAGTAGAACCAGTAGGACCAGTAGAACCAGTAGAACCGGTCCAGAGGTAACTATAAACCAGTGACATCATCAAGGTGTTTTACCTGAGTGTTTGGTGCAGTGAGTCTGTAGACGGATCCAGGCTGGAGGAGAGGAAACCATCGACAGGAAACACCTGAGAACTGCAGCAGCACCTGGAGACACAGAGTAGAGACAGGTAAACACCTGGTGGTCGTCCAGGTAACCATCAGGTAAACACCTGGTGGTCGTCAAGGTAACCGTCAGGTAAACACCGGGTGGTCGCCCAGGTAACCGTCAGGTAAACACCGGGTGGTTGTCAGGGTAATGTCAGGTGAACACCTGGTGGTTGTCAGGGTAACCGTCAGGTAAACACCTGGTGGTCGCCCAGGTAACCGTCAGGTAAACACCTGGTGGTTGTCAGGGTAACCATCAGGTAACTTCCTCTCTCCTCACCTTTTCCTTCCTCTCTGGCTCCGCCTCCTTCTCCCTCATTGGCTGGTTCTTTGGGTCCCGCCCCCAGCTGACCACTGGACCAATCAGCAGAGCCGTAGCAGAGAAGCCCAGCTGAAGCCCCGCCCCCTCATCACTGCCACCAATCACTGAGTTCCTCCAGGCCACGCCTCTTTTGGACTCCATCGTAATCACCATGGAGACGCAGGGATGGGGGGGCTCATGAGCTGTTACCATGGCAACGGAGGAGGAGAGCTCTTCATCACATCGCCTTTTCTTCAGACATGAGCCTTCATCATCACCCTCCTCTTCCTCCCTCTGGAAATCGTCGCTTCCTGGCTCCGCCCCCCTCATCCTCAGGTGTGTTGCCATGGTAACAGAGGGGCTCAGGATGACCAGGTGATCCAGAGAGAACTGCAGGTAAACTCTGCAGAAACACAGGTAGAGTCAGATTCCCCTGCAGCTCTGAGCAGCTCAGTAGGCCCCCTGCTGGTTCTGGTACCAGCAGGGGGCTGGTACCAGAACCAGAACTGGGTCAGAACCACCTGGTTCCAGTACCTGCTGGTTCTGTTGGAGGTGAAGCCGTTCTGGTCCAGGTGTCGGTAGGACGGGAACTCTGATTGGAGGAAACGCTCCGTTACCATGGTGAAGCTCCGCACACACACCAGGCTGCCTGAAACACACACACACACACACACGCACACGCACACGCACACACACACACACACACATGCACACACACACACACACGTTTACGTAGCTGTCTTTGTGGGGATTTTCCATTGACCTGCATTCATTTCTACATCCTAACCTTTGCCCTTATCCTAACCCTAACCCACCAAAACTCAATTCACACCTTAGTCCTAAATCTGACCTCTGACCCAAACACAGCGTCTCCCTTGTGGGACCAGCAGGTCCCCACAACGTATTAGTTCTGGACCTCCAGTGAATGACCCGGTTCTGGTTCTGTTCTCCATGGTGGTTGGATTCACTCAGCAGTTCATCATCATCATCATCATCATCATCATCATCAGCTGTTAGCTTATTAATAAACAGTAAAATGTTTCAGTGTGTGATGAAGCAGCTCTACAGGTTTTATCTCCATCAGAGGATCAATGAACGACCAGCTGATAATCTGATAGATTCATTTATTATGACAGGATCAATAATCTGCTTCTGATTTAATGCAGAACTGGAACCAGGTCTGAGTCTTGGATTTCAAGCCCTTTGCAGTTATTTTTATAAATAATGAACCAATCGATGCTCTCATTGTAATAAAGCCCAGTTCATCAGATGAGATGTTAGAATAAATGTCTGTCGGTCCAAGTGGGTTAAACCTACAACCAATTTCACATCTCAGTGTTGATATGATGCTGTCAGAGGAGGGGCAATAAAACTAATGTCAGAGCCACAGGGGGCAGTTGGGGGGCAGAAGGGGAGAATGAGGGGGGTATTTAGGGGAAAATACTGGAGCAGGTGGGAAAGAAACCGTAGTTCCCCTCATGGATCAACCCTCCATCCTGTGATGGACCCGGTTCATCAGGACAGAGAGAATCTCCTGAGTTCAGGTCCAGAACCTGCTTTGTGATTTGGACCCGGCTCATGAAGAGGCTGCACATAAACATGGATACGACTGAACCACCAGATTATACAGCAAGACTCAACAAAGCAGAAGCATGAGCAGCATCACCATGGCAACCCAGAGTCGCTAACGACGTTAGCTAGTCAGTTGTCTCAGTGAAATAAAAGTAAAACTTTTTATGAACTTTAAATACCAAACAGTTGGAAGTTTGAATCTCATCTGATCTGCAGGTTTTTCATGTTTTACTCAGTTTTTACTTGGATATTTTATGATTGATGAATAAAAACAAATGATTCACAGGAGAATAAAGCTGTGAGTGATTCTCCATCTTGTTTTATTTACTGTTATTTTTAAATCCCTTTAATTTGATTGGTTGAGCTGCAGCTGCACAACCAAACATACAGAGTCTGGAAGAACAGAGGATGAACCGAGTCTGTTATACAGAATGAATGAATGAATTAATGAATGAATGAATGAATTAATTAATTAATTAATGAGCCACTTTATAAATAAAGTGCTTTACATTTTAACACTTTGAGTAAAATATCAGCTTCAAGTCAAAGTGCAAAACTTTGACCATTTTTCCAACTAATGCAGAGACTGAATCAGTCTCTGCATTAGTGTTTGTTTTCACTTCATTCCTGGTAGATAAAGGATCTGATGAATGAATGAATGAATGAATGAATGAATGAATGAATGAATGAATGAATGAATGAATGAAATCAGGTAGGGTCGGTTTAACCCAATCCAGTAGAATCAGACCAGCTGGTTAAACCAAACTGGGTCCAGTTAGAAACTGATCTGGACCTGAACATGGTGTGTGTGTGTGTGTGTTACAGTGTGTGTGTGTGTGTGTGTGTGTTACAGTGTGTGTTACAGTGTGTGTGTGGTTCCTACCGATCCAGGCGGTGTTGAAAGCCGACCTCTGACCTCCATCCTCCTCCTCTGCGGTTTCCATGACGACACAGCTAACAGCTGCTGTAGCGTCTCTGAGCTCGAGGCTCTGTATGAACTCTGACCTTTCAGAGGGCAGCTGGAGGACGCCGACCAGCAGGAGGGGGCGGAGCCTAACGGGAAGGACACCATGAGACTCTAAAGGGGGCGGAGCCTAACGGGAAGCAGGTTCTGATCCGCTTCATCCCAACTGACAGTCCTGATGCTGCTGAGTTTACCTGAGGCTGTCTCCTGTCCTGGGGTCAGAGGTCAGCGTCCTGCAGGACCAGGAGAGAGGAGAGTTGACCCGAGACGAGCCGAGGACAGCAGGGGGCAGCAGAGAGCTGAGAGACACTGAGGACCAGCAGGACGACCGGAGGGACTGGAGGAGATCTGAGACACTGAGGAGCTGAGGGACGAACGGATCCATCTGGTACTGAGGACAGAGAGACACTGAGTCCATCTGAGGACAGACAGGAAGCAGGTTCTGATCCGCTCCATCCCTACTGATAGAGGGACACCAACACAAGTCCAGCTCTCTGCAGCTACAGGAAGGGGCGGGACTTACCCATCAGTCTCAGACCTTATATGGAAATGGGGTCATTGCACTCCGGAAGTGAAGGGGGCGCTATTTCCTATATTATCTTCCTGTTTTTATTTTATTTTGAAATCTGTGACATATTTTCATCTTTATGAAAGATTTTCACTCAGCAGGTATTTGAACTTCTCTCTGTTATTTACTTCAGTGCAGATCACAGTTTGTTTTTTATTGATTTTTAGAACTATATGTAAACATCAAAGTAAACAAAAACAACAAATCAACAAGCAGCTCAGCACTGTCAACATAAAACAACAAAAACATACAAAATACAGACAGATTCCCAGGCCTGGTTTAAAAAACTCTCCAGCATCCAACTGAGTGATAATATTGAATGTAAAGAAATAAAAAAATAAAGATTATAGACTCTGTAAGAAACACTGCAGGGGGTCCCAGATCCTCCACAGTGAAGGTCATGAATCAGTTATTCCACTGAAACAACAGCAGAGATGTTTGGTTTCCACATATCAGCTGCAGCCTGATATTTACATTTAACAGAAATAAGATGATCACAAGCAAATGTTTAGTATCTGCATGATTAAAAAGACAGAAGGAAGGAATTACAGAACCGTTTAGCAATAATCTCTGGGATCATCAGATTAACGGCTTTCCAGAAAATCTCAATACGATTCCAAGACCAAATCAAATGAATAAATGTGTCTCTATGTATTTAGCATTTATGACAAAGATCTGAAGCATCAGGAAACATCGTCTGAAAGTGAACAGGTGGAGAATAAGTTCAGAAGAAGAATTTAAAGTTCTGCTCATGCATAGAGACTCGGGTCCAGTTGGAGAAAAGCCCATTAATGATTTCCTCTCGATCTGCTGATCCAACATCAGAGCAGAAGACTTAGAAGAACTTGTGAAAAAAACTCCATAACTTAGTTAAATAAATGTAATAACCTAATACACGCCAACATTAATATGCTGGATCTGAATGAGTAATCTGTTGGTCATCATGGTTTCTAGTCCAGTCTGTGTGACAGTAATCAGGTTCAGGGCTCATTTTAGTTGTACAGGTTAATCGAAAGAATAATAAAGAAATTCTAGAGACAGCTTTGCATTAAACAAGCTACAAAGAATCATCTGAGTTCTGGAAGTGTCTAGATTAATACCACAGATAAACCACTTGGATCCAGCTAATAATTATTCCACCGGTGGAGGACAGAGCCAGTATAGTGAAGGAACCTTGGACTCCTATTCTGGGTCATGATGAATAACCTGGCTGGGTAGCACAAAGCAGCCTGAGTCCTCGATCAGACAGTCTGTCATGATCCCGCGGTTAAGCTGAGCGCTAATCTCTGGGCAATAATCTCCATAAATGAGGAATAGGGTATCCTTGTGCTTCAACTTGCCTCTTAACTCTCTGGCTTTGCGTAACAAACTCTGTGGTTTGATAGTTGTGGAAACACGATTACAGCTCTGGGTTTCTCACCGGTCCTGGTTTCGCTGTTAGCATCCGGTGAGCAAGATCCTGTTTCAAAGTATCTTCCCTGAAGATCTCCAGAAGTAGCTGAGAGAAATGTAGTTGGATGCGATCCTTCCAAGCCTTCAGTCCCACCAACCTGCCGTTGTTGCGGCTCCTACTTTCCAAACCAATTAGCTTAGCTTTCAGCCTGTTCTGGTCATCGTCGCTAGCTCGGCTTGAATATCCTGTATATCATCGTTCATGGTAGTGATGAAATACGCTGCTGGTGGGTAGAAATGCTAGATTCAAAACGCTCCAGTTTTGTTTCGAGTTTAAAAACACCGCACTGAACTCTGCTGAGAGGGATTTCTTCTGGTCAGCTAGCATAGCTGTTAGCATGTGGTCAGCTAGCGTAGCCGTTAGCATGTGGTCAGCTAGCATAGCTGTTAGCATGTGGTCAGCTAGCATAGCCGTTAGCATGTGGTCAGCTAGCATAGCCGTTAGCATGTGGTCAGCTAGCATAGTCGTTAGCATGTGGTCAGCTAGCATAGCTGTTAGCATGTGGTCAGCTAGCATAGCTGTTAGCATGTGGTCAGCTAGCGTAGCCGTTAGCACCGCCATGATGTTTCCCTCGTCTTTTTCCTGCTCTTCTTTGTTCTGCTGCTCATCATTAGACTGACTGATTGTGGTTCTAGTGTAACTCTATAGTTACTGTTGGATTAACAAACAGGAAGTGAAATTTAACAGAGTATTGATGTTGGAGGTGGGAGCTTCGGAAAAAGCATCAACTCCGTCTTGGAGCAGTCGCTTCCCGTCCAACCGGAAGTCGTGACTCTCTGAACCCAGAAAAGTAATTAGATTAGTGACTCTAGTTTATTTGATCAGAAACTGTAGAATATTCACTATTCAGATGCAGAGACCAGAAACCAGAGGAAACTTCTGGATCAACATTGTTAGATTATTTTCAGATTATTTCCAACCCAGAAATGAAATCAGAGGAAACTTAGCAACCCTGAACAGGAGCATCGACTTTACATACTTTACATCAACATTAGATTCTTTTTCTTCTTTTGCTCTTTCCTTTGGTTTGTTATTTTGTTTGTATTTCGTTTTATTTCCAGTAAAGCTCTTTGTGTTGCCTTGTTGCTGAAAATGTGCTATAGAGGTAAAATGACCTTGACCTTTAGTTCCCTCTCCCAACCTGAACATTTTCC
>VMRN01000587.1:0-26386 GCA_010277015.1 Poeciliopsis turrubarensis
ACATCCCAGTTTTACCTTCAGACCAGCTCCTGTGAACATATACAGATTACACATGTATGGAGGAAACTCATTATAAGTAGCCACTGCCTCTCACCTAGCAACCCATGCAGAGCATGGGTCTTATGTCCCACTGGTCAAATATGTCCCACTGTACCATTGCACATCGGTTTCCAACCATTTTCACATGTATAAAGTGAGAACACACTGATTTAGAGGGCATGGCCAGCTTATTTGCATAAGAGTGACAGAGTCCTAAGGCAGCTCATTCTGTCAGCTCATTCTGACAGAGTCAGAATGAGCTGTCAGGTCTCAAAGGCAGACCTGAAAGGTGATATGTCATCATTTGAGAATAATTTTTGTGCAAGAAATGTTATGAATATGTTCTATATAGCTCATACCTATCATACCAAGAAAGCATAATAGGTCCATTTAAAGAAAACAAAAACATCACAGCAGAATGGATGTGACTTTCAGCAGATATTACATTTATTGCTAACTTAACATGTAGAACTGTTTCTGCCCAGCTGTGGATTCTGTGTAATTAAATAATTAACTAAAAGTAACATGTTGAGCAACAACAAGAGTTCCATCAGTGAGGTCATTTTCTCACATTTATTGTAAGATAAAAGCCATTCTGAAGATCTTAGGTAATACTCAATTTTTTTAAATACAGTGCAAATATTTTGAACACAACTGTTTGTGGTTGTAAGCAGATTTCCTTAAGAAAAATTAAATTAAATTAAAAAACAAATTGAAAAGTAACAGTCAAATAACTGCACCTGGATCACAGGTAGAACATGGATTGCATCTCTTTAGTTCATTTGGCTGGTCCATGTAAGTCCCTTCTGAGCATTTCTGGCAGGATGTACTTTTAAACTCTGTACAGTCTATTTTGACACGACTGCCTGTTGAGAAATAAGTTTTTCACTTTAAAGAGCAGAATGGTCCTTTGCATGATGAACAAAATTCAGGTAATGAAAGCAGCTTAACTGTAACGGAGTCTGTATCAGAATAAACAGTAATTCATAACTGAGACATACCAGCAGGGCACATAGGGCAGCATTCATCACCTGCCTTGTACTCAGTTATATGACATGTGGCTGAATCGACTCTGAAGTCTCTCATCAGAATCATCTGTGAAGAGAAAGAAGAATTTTTCGGTCACTATTTTTTTCCTTGTTTTGATTACTTCCTTTAGCAGTTCTATATTAGCGCCACATGAAAAGCTGGACAGACAGATATTTAATTTGTTATTTTTGAAGCACTGAAGATTTTTGAAGGTTATAAAAGCCTGATTCCACCTCAAGGTTACAGTCTGTGATCATTTACAAAATTCCTTCTCTTTACCATTTACAACAAAATAAAAACAGAACGCAAAGAGGGAGCAAAGGAGTAGCACTTTGAATACATGTTACTCTTATGTACATAACCATAAGAAAACTGTATAGCAAATAGACACTTCCTGGAAGATGAAAATTCTTTCCACTAATTCTTATCAATCCAATATTCATGCAAATTATTTTTGGTTAACATATGACACTCACTTTGACCATAGAACTTTGAACTTGTTCAGCTGAAAATGGATTGAGAATATTAACCTTTCCATTTGATAGATTTCATTAACACACCCTGTCCATTCCTCTACAGTGGGTGTGACAGGTTTTTTTGTTTATCAGTCAATATTTTGTCAGTAATATTTTATTTATGTCAGATATCAGAAATTTCTGTCAGATCTTTGCACTGTCAGGTTGAATTTCTGAGTAACCATCAGGTATTCTTGTATTAAAGAAATGTTCAATATTTTGTGCATTTCTGTCTAATAGTCTTACAACAGTTATTTCTATTATTAGACTAACTTCTAACAGATGTCAACCTGTCCTTGGCATTAGTTGCTGCAATTACTGAATTGAATTTAAAAAATTTCAATTCTCAACACATTTCATCTCAAGGAACATTACAGGACTATTTATATCCAAAAAAGCTACAATCTATACAATTTAGTTCTAGAGACCCAAATTTTATTTACATGCAGATTTATTGATTTTGGTTTTCTGTCAAACTTAATGTTTCAGATCATAAAACACATTTTAAATATCAGACAAACATAATCCGGGTGAATACATAAAGTACATTTTAAAAGATCATGTTATTTATCAGGAAAGTACTGAACCTCTAGTCTGACCAGTGGAAATGAGATATCACTTCATTAGAACTTTTCTGACAACATAAAGAAAGCTAAACAATCTCAAACAGCAGCACTTGACACCCCACTGATATGAAGAGATTTACAATGAGAAACAAATTCACTGGTATCTATCAGTCTTTAAAAAAGGTTCCACAATCATTACTGAGTCTTTGAGATGACAGAAAACCTCAGTGAGAACCATGATCAAGAACCCATAAACTAATGCTCTGCTCATGGGTTATTATTATTGAATAGTGAAGAATCTTCCAAGGAATGAGGAGTCCACCACAATGACTCCAAGGGGAATCAACGACCTCTTCAGAAGGTAACAGAAGACCTGAGAAACACATCTAAAGCTCTGAGGGCTTCACTGCCTCAGTTAAGGTCAGAGGTCAATATGGTAGTTAAACTAAGCAGTATTCTACTGCTGCTTATAGTTTGTCTATTTGTTGTTTGTTGCCCAGGTGTATCTGCTCCATTTGTCTTTGATTAAACACCCTCAACCTCTGATCAACCAGACAACAAACTTTTTGTCTCATCAGACCTTCCTCCAGATCTATCAAATCTACCAGGAAGCCACATTTATGTTATGACTGCTGACTTTATGCTGGGAAATGTGGAGTCATAAGACTCAGGATCTATAGTGGTGTGAAAAAGTGATTTCCCCTTCAGCCTGATAACTGGTTGGATCACTCTTAGCAACAACAGCAGCCAAGCGTTAATGATACCATGCAGTGGGTCTTTTTCAGCTGTGGAGGAATTTGCTTTCCTTTAATCTTTGCTGAATGTTTCTAATTCAGCCATACTGAACAGTTTTCCAGCATGAACAACATTGTTAAGGTAATCAGGCAGCATCTTAATAGGGTTCAGGTCAGGAATTTGACTAGGCCCCTCCAAAGTCTTCTGGGCAGCAAAACAGCACCAGACCAACACACTAAGACCATCATGTTTAACTGCAGGTGTGATCTTTTTCTGAATGCTGTGCTATTTTACACCAAATCTAATGGGACTCACACCTTCCAAAGAGTCCATGGAATGTTTTCTCAGAGATCTTGGGGATCAACGAGGCGAGTTCTGGAAAATTGAGAAGAACCTTCAAGTTTTTTTTCTTTGTTCTCATTTGTTCCTGAATTTCTCTGGTTCTCAGCATGATGTCTGGCTTTCTTTTGGTGTTCTTCACGTTGTCATGCAGGTCCTGTTTAAGTAATGGCTTGATTAAGATCAGCTGTGGCAGTAATCAGCCCAGGTGTGGCTGGAGACAGTGAACTCAGCTGTGATAAACCAGCCGTGATTTAGCAGAGAGGGAAATCATTTTTTTAAACAAAGTCATGTAGGCTTGAACTTTTTCTTTTCTTCATAAATAAACATTTTCATTTAAAATCTGCAAGTTGATTTTTTTTTTTTTTTGTCCGTTTCAACATCTGTTCTGCTCCTTTTGTTGTCTTTGACTATTAGTTACAACGCTTTGCTTTCGGAAACAGTGAAGGGTGATGAATATGTAACAAAAGAAAATCAGGAAGTGGACAAATATTTTGTAACACCTCTGTAAATGAATGCATATGGTCTGATGAACCATTTTGTTTCTCTCTTCCAGCACAACACAGTTTGAAATGTCACCATCATTAGATTCATCCTGTTGCTCCTTCTATTTCTTTAGATCTGTCACCACAACCAACCACATGGGGAAAGTTCTGAATCTTAATAAACCTTCACAGGCAAACACTGCTGACGCTACATTATCTTGGCATCAGACTGACGTGTTTATCTGGAAAAAAAAAAAAAAAAAGTAGTCAAATGAAAGAAACATTTTTATGTCATAAATAAATTTACCAGTAACATAGATTTTGCCACCCAACAGATCATTGTTAAAGGCAGGATTAAACTTCTCTGGAGCTGAACACATCATCTCATGGAGATGCAGGATGAAATGAACTGTGACACCAAATGCTGAAAGTTTTTATCTGCAAAACAAGAAACAAAGAAACACACACACTGTTAACCTGTACGAACTCAGGAGCCTGTTGCATGAAGCAGGACTGCAAAATATTGGGAAAGCATCCAATATGTGAAATTGTTACTGAATGTGGAAGTGATTATATGAGTTGTTATAAACAGCAAAACATTATTAATGCCAATCTGCTACAAACATACACACTGAGGCATCAAGTCAACTACTGGAAAAGAAACACAGGTTCTGTAGGTTTTTCATAAAATTAGAATATCATGGAAAAGTTGGTGTAAATCAGTAACTCCAATCAAAACGTGAAACTTGTACATTATATTCAATCATAAAATACAGGCTCATATATTTGCTGATACTGGCATATCTGATATATATATACACTCCATGTGAGTCAATATGTCACATGACCTATAAGCTATTGAAGGAAAATGCTAAATTTTGACCAAAAAATAGCTAAAAATCTTCTTTAAATGAGCTACAATGGAATAAAATTGACTGTGACTCATCTATACAGACTAGTACAACAATTTCACATTGATTTTGAGTGAATAGGTCACATGACTTGGAAGATATTGAAGAAAATTATTTAATATTAAAATTACTTAAAATACTTCATACGACTTAACAAATCAATAGGAAATAATGTGAATGAATTACCACTTTCTTGTGTCAGTTGGTCACACAGTAAAATATCTATTTCTATTTGTTTGTCACGACTTTTTGGTTTGGAAATTTGTTGACGGTCCCTAAGTGAACCTCCAAACCCTTTGTTTTTGTTTTTTTTTTTTTTACTTTATTTCAAACATTAACCTTAACATACATACAGATGTTAATTCAAAGACAAATATTAAAATATTATAATAATGAAAACAAATAAAGAATAATTACAGATATTGAGGGTGCTTTTAAAGTCTAGAAAGACAAATGTTAAATGAATATATATATTGGCCAAATAAAATGATGTGTTCTTTTTTAGGTTTTCATAACTAAGTGTCAAAAATATATTCAACTACATATGAAGAAGGGTATATTATAGCAAAAAGAAAAGAAAAAATAACAGGGATCTGCTTATGAGATGACGTTAAATATTTAGAGAAGAGTTAAATTTTTCACCAGTCTCTTATTATTAAAGTTAAGTCTTTCAAAAGAGGCGATATATATTTTAAAGTCAGTTTCTTGAAAATTATTAAACAAGAGGGGATTTTTTTTTCACTCCATTTCATATTGTGGACATAATATTTTGCTGTGATTATAAGAAGATCCACTATTTATATTTCATCTAAAGAAAAAGTTTAATTGTTAAAGATTAGTAAATTATGTAAATTTGATAAAACAATATTTTTCAATTTTTTTAAAGGCGTTTTTGCAAGCTGACCAAAATAATGTAGTTTGAGAACATTCCACAAATAAATGTTCAATACTTTCACCTTCACACTGACAAAAAGAGCAGTTGTTGTTGCTGACATCTGGAGAGAAACGACAAATACTATTTTAACTATGTAAAATCTCAAATAAAAATGTCTTGATTCTAATTATATATTTATAATTACTATTAGTAATTATAATTACTATTAGTAATTATATATAAAAATATTATATATTTATGAGGCAATAAAAAGATTGCCTCATAAATAAACATAATCCCATTTATGTTTATTTATGGGAGTGGAGAAAGTTTGTAACTGATAAACCCGTTTGTAAATTTATTTTCCATTATATTAGTTCCTTCAATTGAAGGGATTAGCTGCAAATTCGGTTTCACAAGGGAACCGAATTTCCCAGACCTGGAATTCACCTTGCCTGGGCAAGGTGAATTTGTTCCAATCATTGTGTTTTTTCCAATCATCGAACAAACATCATGTGATCCCGGTTTCCTTTTTTATCTTTTTTCTCCTAATGGATGATGTTGAATATATTCCAACAGCGACAGTCATAAGATCTCTGATGAATTTTATCTAAGTGTGAACAGAAGAATCACTTTAAACACAGCAGAAACCCGTCTCTCCTGCGCAGCCAGAGTTTCTCAGCCCCCGACTTCCGGGAGAGGGAGCGGCAGAGATAAATCGAGTCAACCTTGAGCTCGATGCCGCGCTAATATCCAATAATATCCAACTTGAAACTAACTTAAGTGCGGTCAAAAACTGCGCACATTAATGTAAGGAAATAAACTATGAGGTTTGGTGTCTAATTCTGCTTTACTGAAACACGGTAGCAAGAAAATTGGTTTACTTTCGGTTTTAACCCATAGTTACTGAACTGTCTCGTCTTTATACAGATTTTTACAAATACATTTAATCTAAACTTCAACCAGCAGTGTTTATAGCTTTAGTTTAAAAGCTAATCCCTAAACTACAGAACAGAACCCCGCTCCAAATTACAGGTTATTCTTTCGGTGCTCCGTGTTCTAACAACCTTTGACAAAACGCAGTTAATTTATGGAGACACCTGCCTTCGTGTAAAGTCCACCTCCACCTTCCTCTTTCTAAACTCAAAGAGGTATGGTATCAGCAGCTGATTTTACCTTACATGATACCGTGGTGTAGTTTCAGGTTGAAAATTCATCGTCAGATATTCGCCCTAAATCGCCTCTTCTTCTTTTTGGATTTACTGGCGGTTGGCAGCAAACAGAAAGGGCGGGGAGGTTAAACCCTCCTGCAGCCAGGTGTACTTGAACAAACCTTTTGTAGCATTACCGCCACTTGGAGTATGGAGTTTGATTCGAGTTTGACACGAACCACCACTTTGTATTCTACCCATCTATATCAGCCATACATTCACAAACACACCTACTATAATCAAATTCTTTGAAATAAATTTGTTTTCTTTAAAAATCGAATGACTATTTCTATATGTTTACTCCCCAAATTCTTACTCAAAATATGGAATAAATGAACCTTTTCCTTTAATATTTTCAAACTCTCTCATATATCTTCTCTCTTTCATATTTGTGACATTCTAACATGACATGTTATATAAACCTCTTCAGATTGATGGCATGTGATTGAATCAACTCTGAAGTCTCCCATCAGAATCATCTGTGAAAAGGTTTTTTCAAAAATTAGAACCAATTTCCTGTAGAAAGATTCAAATCCCTTTTTGATTAGTTATTTCTTTGCTTTGTTTTGATTAACTTTAGCAGTTCAGTTTAATGTCAACACCATATTAATTTATATCATCATTTATAACTTTAGGTTAGCTTTTAATAGAGATCAACCATTTTTTAGCATCAGTTGCAATTATTGAGTTTAACTCAGTTTATCTATAAAGCTTCAATTCACAACACATTTCATCTCAAGAAATATTGTAAGACTATTTATATCCAGAAACCAACAATCTATACAAGAATATACTCTGCAAGATAAGTAAATATAATGTATTACATTTCACCTGTGTCACTTGAATACATTGGGCAATACTTTTAGAGATCTTAAAATATGTATTTTTTGTGTAGACAAAAAAAAGAATACAAATACATTTGTTTTCTTAATATACTGATGTGATAATGAAGATACTTCAAGTTGAAATCAGCCAGGAAATTACCATTTTATAAGAAGCAATATTGTATTAAATGATCCATTACTATATCATAATTAGATTTACCAGGAGCACAAACATCGCAGCCCAAGTTGTTCTTCTTGAAATAATTCGCCAAGGTCAGAGTAGGTGGGAAAGGATTCAAATCATTTTTTTAATAATCAGTTTTTATTTTCATTATTATCAACATTATTGTGTTGATCGATTTTATTTGTAGCACATAATGTTCTATGTTTTACATAGAACATTATATTCTACTCAATAACCAATTGAAAAAGTTCAACTGATGTTAAAGGGGCATTCTAATGCATTTTTTGTGCTATTTTATAGCTAAAAACTGCAACTGTTACCTTCAGTCATTGTAAAAATGTTACATGTCAAACATAAAAATTTGACTTTACAATTTCAACAATCAATCAAGATCAAATATTATTTGTATAGCATATTTCATCAGCAAGGAATTCAAAGTGCTTTACACAATAAGCACAAAAACACAAAGTCCTGCAACACAGAATCAACAATCAAAACATGACATGTCAAGTTACATCATTAAATTTGTAATTGATTACGTTTCAAATACAATTCTAAACAGGTGGGTTTTTAAGTCGAGATGCCTTGAATTGAGTTTCTATCTCTTTAAGAATGTTTAATTATTATCCCATTTGCAATTGCTTTTTGCAGTTGCTTTTCACTGTGAAGTGGTTCAGATAATAAGCTCAGCAGACATACAGTCCCCAGATTCTCCTCAGATTGAAGGCAGGACTCTGGCTGGGCTGCTCCACAATGTTAACTTTACTTTAAACCTCAATACAGAAAAAGATGATGCTCAACTGTTTGTGTTGAATATTTACACCTTTGAGCATCCAGACAATCTGTGTATGTGTCATCGACTCAATAAATAGTCTTTTTGTTAATATCAGACTCATTTCATTCAACACCACCAGAATCTATATTGTAAACTCGTGGCCCATGTTGAACTTTGTACTGTCAGAAGCAGAACATTCATGACAGCAACTGTCCCAGTTTCAGAAAGTTTTCTTTCACTCTCAGCTGGGATCAAATTAGCTTCTCATCTAAAGTTACATCAATAGTCACCGCGAAGCAGAACTCAACTTATGAACGACACTGGTAATTTACATCTTCACCACTTTGCTACAAAGATCACTATGGTGAAGTAACTTTGAGGACATAAAAGCATGATCTTATTTAAAAATAGAAAAATCTGTTATGTACGAAGTTATCTATTCATGCCTTTTTATCTGTGAATAAGAAAACAACAAAAACTGCAATATTAGATGTTCAGATAGAATAGCTTATTAAATGTTTTTTAAGGCTTTCATAATACCTAAAAACATATTAGCAATATTAAAATTTTATGTCAGGTTCTTGTGGATGAAGTCACTAAGATTCTGAATAAGCAGGTTTCTTATAAAACTGTACAAATGACTTGGTTTCATTTCACATGGAAATACTGATTTACTGGTAGTACTTTGCCCTGCAATCAGCAGGTTGTTGGTTTTATCCTGGCTCCACCTGCCTCTGTCGTTGTGTCCTTAGGCAAGACAGTCCATCTGTCTTGCTGAAGACAGTTGACCAGTCTTGTCTTGCTGAAGACAGTTCACCCGTCTTGTCTTGCTGAAGACAGTTCACCAGTCTTGCTGGTGCTGATCGGTGCAGGTTCAGTCTCCACTCCACTCATCTCTGTTGTTGTGTCGTTGGGTAAGACAGTTCACCTGCCTCACCTGCTGGTGGTCAGAGGACCTGGTGGTGCAAGTGAATGGCAGCCTCTCTTCTGTCAGACTGCACTAGGAAATCTGTGGCTTGCAACCATCAGCTTGAGTGTGTGAATGACTGACAGTAGTCTGAAGTACTTTGATGCCTCTGACCTTTATAAAGAGCTGTACAAGTAAAACAAGTCACTGTCTATCACCTAATCTAAGCATTCTGGGTTACAGTCACAGATCTGATACTTTGACATTAAACAACTTTTTCTCCTGTGCAGTGTGATGGATGTAGGGTGATAACCATGGATGGTGGAGAAAGGAGGTTGAGTTTTAGATGCTCTTTCTGATCACTGTAAAAACAAAGGATCAGTATCGAGTTCGTTTCTACTCAGACCCTGAATCATTTGATCAACAGTGATAAGTAACTTTCATCCATGTGTTTAGTTTGTGGTTTCTTGCACTGTAAATAGAAAATAAAAAAGACACCAAATCGATTAAATATTGATGGAAACATCCAGAACAAGCAGCTCAAGCAGAATCAGATCAGTTTGATTTGTTTCCTTCGAGAGAAGAATCTTAGTTTTTCAAAATAATGCCCAGAAAAACAATCAGTCTGATATTATTCTAGTAAAGAACAAAATTCTTCTTACCTGATACACTCAAAGCATCTTCTTCTGTTTTGTCCTTTTGTGTAGAAGATAAAACAAATATTTTGGTAAAATAAATATCGGCATCAATATCTGTTCGCATTACAGTTCAGTTACAAACCTACTTACCCTTTCTAGTTGATCTGTTAAAAAATGAAATGTTACAATTATTAAAACAGTAAATCGTTTTAAAATGCTCAGATTTTAATTTACATTTATTCATCTCACTTGGTTTTTTGTTTTTTTGATGTTTCCAGATTAAAACACCACCAATCGCTGCTCCACCTAAAAAAAACACCAGAACACCGATCACAACTCCTGTGTTGTAACTTTTTTCTCCACATTCAGCATCAGTTGAAGATGTTCCTGCTTTTATCAGCTGGAGGTTTTCTTTTTCACATCTGAAATAACAAACATGAATCCAGGTAAATCATTTGGTAAAACATCATCCTGTGTTTATGCTAATTTTAAGAGACCAGCTTACTGTCTGTGTGGCTGACATGACAACATAGATCCATCAGAAAATGATCCACTGCTGCATTCAGAGCATTCTGTGTCTGTGGAGGCTGTTCCTGTATAAACATAAAACAGTTTAAAGTTAGTCAGAAGATTTTGATCTGATTTTTATTTCTGATCAACAAGTTTATTCTTTTCAAATGTTCAAAAGTCAGAATTCATCTAAAAATCAGAGAATGAGTTGAAGAGAATCAGACCAACCATTCCTGCTGATGTACTGTCCTGGTTCACAGCTCCTGTGTTTCTGTGCTACAGCACAACTTGATGATTTAAGGTCTGTGCAGAAGAATCCCTCCATTGGATCACAAACTGTGTCTGCAGTTAGTTTACATCCTAGCTTTTCCTTCAGACCAGCTCCTGTGAACATATACAGATTACACTTGTATGGTGGAAACTAACACCAACATGGTGAACCTCATTTAAGTTAGGCCTGTCACAATAACAAATTTTGCTGAGCGATTAATTGTCTTGAAAATTATTGGGATAAACAATAATATTGCTTCAAGACATTTTTACACTGATTTAATGGAAACGATGTAATAATGCATGAGATTTCCTGCCAAAGATAGATACACTTTATTTTCAAAAGAACATTTAACACTGGAACTGATAGACAAAACAACCAAAAACAAAAATAAAATGGATTCTCAGTCTCCATTAACAAAAAATATACTTGAATAAAAACTAAATAACATAAAGCCAAAATGGAAATAAATAGTGTACTCAACCAAAAGAGTGCAGATTATGAAGTCTGTATACTATATTGCCCTTCAGTAATCATTAGATTTAACCAGAGAAGATGGGCACATCCAACTGCCTGATGCAATGGTTCACACTACACGATTTTTTGCCCTGATTTTCCCCTCAGGACAATCTTAGAGCGTTGGGCATTCTCTAAGATTGTCGCTTGCGATTTCGTAACCAATCATCCTGTCGTGTGGTGTGTTAAGGTAGATCGTCGTTGCTGCGCCGATCTAAATCAGGGGTTTCCCAGACTGTTAACGCAGCCTGTTGAATGTGACAGGTAGCCAATCAGAAAGCGCGGATTCTACTACATGCTTTCTGAGGGGAAATTAAAGAAGGGAATCCCAAACAGCTGACATGGCACAACCCGAAGTCCAGCGGACATCGGAGATGATATGTGAAAACAACATTAATGTTTATTCAACATTTCGTGCAAAGAAAATAGAAATGACAAGGGGAGGAGTTGGAGCGAAATTGCTACTGCAGTTGATAAACCCGGTAACTTTTCAGCTGTTCTTCGTTAACGAGACACAAATAGATTATGATTTTCATTCAGTCAGGATTGACACTTGCGACATGCATTGCAGGTAGATTGTAGTAAAGCATTGATTAATGCTTGGTTTTAAAATTTCAATCAGTGAGGTCATTTTCTCACATTTATTGTGAGATAAAAGCCATTCTGAAGATCTTAGGTAATACTCAATTTTTTTAAATTCAGTGCAAATATTTTGAACACAACTGTTTGTGGTTGTAAGCAGATTTTCTTAAGAAAAATAAAATAAAATTAAAAAACAAGTTGAAAAGTAACCGTCAAGTAACTGTACCTGGATCACAGGTAGAACATGGATTGCATCTCTTTAGTCCATTTGGCAGGTCCATGAAAGTCCCATCTAAACATTTCTGACAGGATGTACTTTTAAACTCTGTGCAGTCTATTCTGACCCGATGACCTGTTGAAAAATAAACAGTCAATCATTTTAAAGAACAAAATGGGTTGTAGGATGAACAAGATTCAGGCAATGAAAGCATCCAGAGAATATATGAGAATAAACAGTAATTCATAACTAACTGGAACATACCTGCAGAACACATAGGACAGCATTCATCTCCTGTCCTGTATTCACTTTGATGACATGTGATGGAATCGACTCTGAAGTCTCTCATCAGAATCATCTGTGAAAAGGAAAAAGTTTTTCTAAGAATTAGAACCAGATTCTCGCTGACAATTTCTTTCCTTGATCCGAGTTGAATGTCTTTAGGCAAATAAATTATTACAGGAAAAAGTACAAGATATAACATCAATTGCATGTTATATCCTAAAGGATATACACATATGTAACAGGTGGCACCATTAGGTGGCACCTCCAGCTTAAAGGGGAAGCTGGAGCCAGGTGTTGATTTCCTGAGTCGATTCAGGTGTGGTTGGGCCCAAGCTGTTGTTGGTGGTTGGGGGTATAGTAATACCTGGGCGTGGGTGCTCTACGCCGTAGATACGTTTAATACTTTTATTTTGTTTTATTAAGATGAATTGCATGTTTTTTTATGTATTGTTCTTATTTGATAGGATCCACCGGATGGATGATGCCAGATTTAAGCTTTGGGTGATTTCTGCCATGCAGGTAGGCAGTGTTTTTAATGTGTTTTTAGATTGACTTGATTAAAATGATTTAATAACTATTTAGTAATTTTTGTGTTTTTACAGCACTGCTGCCTGCTGTCTTTTAGAGCTTTGCTTTCTTTTTGTTAGTCCGCCCAGTTATAATTGTTTTTCTTTTGCAGTAGCTGGGAGGGCGGGCTAACAACCTTTCATTGTTGGTTCATTTTTGTTTTTTTTGTTTAAGGCACTCCCCTGACTTCCAACACACTGTTTGATGTGATCCCCATATATATATATATATATATATATATATATATATATTCATGTGGTTTTCCAGCATGAACGACCTTCCTAAGGTCATACCGCAGCATCTCAATAGGATTCAGGTCAGGACTTTGACAATCTCCAGCTAACGTTCCGGGTGAGAGGCGGGGTCACCCTGGACAGGTCGCCAGTGTGTCGCACTGTTTTAGAGCATCAAACCAATTTAAATATTTGTCAAAGACAACACAAGTAAACACAAAATGCAGGTTTAAATGACTGTTCATATTAAGGGAGAAAAAATTCAAACCTACCCTGTATGAAAAAGAGATTGCCACAAAGCCTAATAGCTGTTTGGGTCACTTTAAGCTGCAACAGCAGCAGCCAAGCGTTAACAATAACATGCAGAGACTTTTTTCTAGCTTTAGAAGAATTTTGCTCCACTTATCTTTGCAGAATTGTTTTAATTCAGCATCACCAAAGGGTTTTCCAGCACGAACGACCTTCCTAAGGTCATACCGCAGCATCTCAATAGGATTTAGGTAAGGACTTTGACTAGGCCATTTGAAAGTCTTCATTTTGATATTTTTTTTAGTCATTCAGAGGTGAACCTGCTGGTATGTTCGAATTCATTGTCCTGCTGCAGAATCCAAGTTTCTTTCAGTTTCAGTTTGAAGTGTCCAACAAATGACCGAACGTTCTCTGTAGGAGCTATTTCTCCATTTTTTAGTTAAATTTTAGAATTTAGATTTAGTTTATTTTTATTTGCTTATTTTCTAGTTGATTTATAATTAGAATATTTATTCTATTTGTTATTTTTAAATAGGTTTTTGGTTAGTAATTCACTTATTAATTAATTTCAGTTTGGGACGTGGGTGTGTTTCACGATATAAATATGTAGGGTTTAGGTAAGTCTTGAGTCACGTGGGTGGTCATATGGTTTTTTACCAGTCAGTAGTCAAAAAAAAACCTTTACTACATCTCAATCAAATATAGCCCAATATCCTCTGCTTCCTGAAGATGACTGACTGCAGGAGTTAGAGCAGGATCCTGTGAAGCCTGTAACTTGTTTTTAGAAGGAAAATGGAATGAAGCAAATGAAAGAGCTGCATTTTGACTGTTTTGATCCCTTTTTTGGACTGTGTAAGCCAGAACCCACGGTGCACTATATTGACTATTTGAGTTTATTTCACTTTGCTTTGATTACTTTTGAGATTTGAGGGGTTTTTTTAATTCTTGTTTTTTTGGAGAAATAGTCAATACGTTTTCCTTCAGAATATTTTGAAAACAACAGAACATCCTGGAATCCATGGTTCTATTTATCACAGCAAATCTTCCAGGTCCTGAAATAGCAAAACAGCCTCAGACCAACATACTACCACCACGTTTTACTGTTGGTGTGATCTTTTTCTGAAATGCAGTTGCTCTAAGACCAGATGCAGTGGGACACACCCCTTCCAAACAATTAAGGAATGTTTTCCTAAAAGTCTTGAGGATCATCGGGGTGAGTTGTGAAAAAACTGACATGTTCCTGAATTTCTTTGGAACTCAGCTTGATGTCTAGCTTTCGATAGTCTTCAGTCGTTCTTCACTATGCAAGACAGGCAAATCACCAGCTGGAGGCAAAGCTAAAGTAAGCCAAAAAGATTATGCAATGCTCTCTATTGGTCAACAGGCTATGAGCTCTGAGAAAGAATAATATGCTTCTGCCTTGGAACTTTTTAGCACAATCTGGTGTGAGATCTCACACCAAAGCTAACAGAGTACAATTCTTTAAACAGAATATACTAAAATCAAAGTACACAATTAAAAAAATAAATACTTTGAAGAGTACAAATACACTAACAATCAGTAACATCAGTACATGTAATTTGTTTCCACCTGACAGTAAAACAGTCTGGCAACACTTCTATACATTTTAAATTATATATTTTGTGTATAGCAAACACATGAGTTTGTTTTCAAGACATGTCAAACTAAAAAAGAAACTGTAAATAATGATTCTGAAGACTAAGTTTAAATCATTCATAAAATTACCATTTTGTAAAAAACACTTCTCTAAGAAAAATATCCATTGTTTTGTCATAAATAAATTTACCATCAGCAATGTAGATGTTGTTGCCCAAAAGATCATTGTGTCAAAAGCAGGAGAAATCAAATGCTGAAAGTCAACATCTGTAAAACAAGAAACACAAACGCATTGTTAACCTGCAGGAACTGCAGCATGATGCAGGGCTGCAGAATATTAGGAAATCATGCAGCATGTGATAAGGCAGAAAGACATGGCCTCTGTTCCAAATGTTGCCTCTTATTGGAATAACTTTGCCCCAAACCTGAACTGGAAAAGAATCTGGTGTCTTCCATCTTTGATTATTAATAAGGTCAAAGAAGTGTCTTTTAAGATGATCCATCATTTCTTTCCCTGCCAGTTTTTTCCCTTCAACTATACAAAAAAAGACATTGACATGAACTGTTCATTTTGCCAACTTTATGAAGAAGATCTCTGTCATTTATTCTGGTCATGCTTTTTCTCATGTATTTTCTGGCAAGATATTTGTATGTTTATTTCCCAAACAATTCTTAATGACTTTTCCCTGACTTATATAAATGTGTTGTTTGGATTCTTCTCATCCCACCAATAAATCAAAGCATTTTCATATTAATCTAATTTTATTAGTTGCCGAATATCATATACATAAATCTAAATTTTCAAATCAGAAACCTCACTTTTCAGCCTTTAAAGAAGAATTCAAACAATATATTAGATCTCTACAGTGCTCAAAAAATAGAAAAGCCATTAAGACAATGGACATATGCTCTCACTTTAATATCTTGCAGAGTTCTTTTTTTATTTGCTTTTCGATTTAATTGTGCTTTCTATATAACACTCTGGCATTATTTTCTTGTCTGCTTTGTTTCTTATTTGTATTGTTCATTTTGCTGTTTTGTAAACCCCTTTATATCAATTAAAAAATAAAAATAAAAATTCCTGTATCGGTCACGTGACTTGCTGAAAACGCGAACCCGTCATTTCTTCAAAGGCAAAATCCTTGGTAAATTTCAGCAATAAACAACAAAATCAGTAAATTAACCAAAGCAAAATTACAAGAAACGAGAAGATTCTTGTCTACTTGTTCTACTAACGTGGTAATCAGCCATTTGTTGCATTTTCGTTTCACCCTCGCATCATCAACACAGGACAAGAAAGTTTTTTTTACCAAACAAAGCCAAACAGTTCTTACTAAATTCTATCCAGTAGCAACACTAGTTTTAATAACTTTTATTTCACACTAATCCCTGAACAGAACAGAACTCCGCTCCATAAAAGTTCTTTCTTCCGGGTTGCATCCAGTCCTTGGGCTAAGAAAGAAAAACATCCGTCGACGTTTAAGGCGCTTCATTAAAAACACAGACATGATATGAGCAGCTAACGATGTAATGTTACCTTATGTGTCACATCGCGATGAAGTTAGTTTTTAGTTGAATGTTCGTCATCGTCAAACATTGATTTTGATTTCCTTTGGTCTGCAATGTTATAAGCGCGATGGTTATTTTCTTCCTCATCTGCGGTTTACAAGGATGCAATACCGCCACCTACCGTACTGGAGTGTGGATGTCGTCTTCTTCAAAATCTTTTTCTTGAAATTTTTTCTTGAAATTTTTGACTTTCTAATATAATCTGCTCTATTGTTTCATATTTTCCACAGTGATCACATTTGCCTGTATTGTGCTTTTGAATTTTAGAAAGTGTATAATTAAGTCCTGTATGCAAATCTTAACCTTATCATCATTTTTTCCTCCTTTCTATTTTGTCTTCCGTTCCTTCTTTCTCCTACTATCTTCTGAGTGGAATACAACGGTCTTCCTGTTTTTTCTTCATCCCACATTTTTGGCATACTTTCAGAAGTTTTTGTTAAGCAATACTCTTTCCCTCCAATTTACTGGTTTTAATTGTAAAACTAATATTATTCTGAATTACCCTCTTTGCCATTTTATCTGCCCTCTCATTTCCTTCTACACCAATATGTACTGGAAGCCACACAAATATAACTATCAAGCCCAGATTTTGTATGCAGAATTATGTATGAAATATTTCTAATAATATGTCCATCCTACTATCTGAATGATTATATTTTAAACTTAATAATGCAGAGCTTGAATCTGAACAAATTACTGTTTTTAATGGTTTAGGTCTTCTACCCATTGTAAAGCTAATGATATTGCCGACATCCCTGTCTGTAATACGTTTTCCTATTTTTATATTGAATTCTGGTGCTAAAAAAGCTATTCCTATTTTTCCAGTTATTTTGATGCATCTGTATAGATTTGAATATATTAATGTTGATTGTTTAAATATTATCTACGATGTAAGATTTATTTTGCTTCTTTTCCATTATTAACATATCTACTATTGCTTCTGGTAGAATCCATGGTGGTATTATTGACATTGGTGTTGTTTGACTAATTTCTAAATAACTCATTTTAAATTATTTTCTTTTCCTTTCAATTGTCCATCCCAAACTCCTCATTTATTTCTTTTCTTTTTTCCAACATGGATTAAAAACTCCCAAGTTGGATGATCAAAGTTATTGCCTTGTAAATTTAAGCAATAATTGATTTCTAGTTTTGTCCTTCTTAAATCTAATGCCATTTCTCCCATATCTATTGCTATTGCTGCTGTTGATGTGGTTTTAATTGCTCCAGTACATAATCTTTATGCCTGATGTTGAATAATGTCTAATTTAACCCAATGTGTTTTAGCTGCTGAATCATAAACTGTACAACCAAGGTCTATAGTAGATCTTATCATACTTGTATAAATCTGTTTTAGTGATTGCCTATCTGCTCCCCAGTCACTGCCAGCCAAATATCTCAAAATATTTTAAATTTTCTTACATGTATCAACAACTTTTTGAATATGTATATTCCACTAAATTTTTTCATCAAACCATATCCCTAAAAATGTTATACACTTTACTGACTACAATCCATCCATCCATCCATTTTCCGGTCACCCTTCTCCCTAACGGGGTCGGGAGGTGCTGGTGCCTATCTCCAACTGCGTTCCAGGCAAGAGGGGGGGTACACCCTGGACAGGTCGCCAGTCTGTTGCAGGACAACACAAAGACAAACAACCATACACACACCCTCACACCTAAGGAGAATCTGGAAAGCCCAATCAACCTGACAGTCATGTTTTTGGACTGTGGGAGGAAGCTGGAGTACCCGGAGAGAACTCACGCACGCACAGGGAGAACATGCAAACTCCTTGCAGAAAGACCATGGGCCGGGAATCGAACCCAGGACCTTCTTGCTGCAAGGCAATAGCGCTGTGCAGCCCACTGACTACAATTCTTGTTCATATAATTTTAATCTTATTTCTGTGTTTTTTGGGGGGTTTTTTTATTAAATATTACTTTTGTTTCTTTAACTGAAAACTTAAAATTCTCATTGCAACGCCCATTTCTCTATTTCAATAATAACCTTATGTAATTTCTTCACAATGAAATTTACATTTTTTCCTGTTTTCCAAACAACTCCATCATCTGCAAAAAGTGAACATCCCATTTCTTTTCCAATATCTTTAAATACATCATTTATCATAATTGAGAACAGAAACTCCCTGTGGAGTTTCATTTTCTGCTATATATTTTCCTGAGATTACTTCAGCAATTCTAACTTGTATTTTTCTATTTATTAAAAAGTCTTTAATCAATTTAAATATTTTTCCTTTAATGCCCAACTTGTATAATTTAATTAATAATCCCTCAACCCACATCATATATGTTTTTTCTATATTAAAAAAATACTGCCACTACACTTTTTTTATTTACTTGTGCTCTTCTAATTTCATGCTCTAGTGTTGGATCATTCATACTCCTTCCTTTTCGAAAACCACTTTGATATTTGGAGCCTTCCGATAGCAATGCATAGGGAGACCAGTGACTGACTTGCTTCTGACATCTTGCATGTTCTTCACCTAATAGAATAATTCAAATTCTATAGTGTTCCTTATGCCACAAAATATATCTATATTTGCTCTTCAAAGAGACATCAAAACAAGTCAAAGCTTACTGTCAGAAGCAGAAAATTCAACATAGCAAACACTTCAGTTTCAGAAGATTTTCTTCAACTCTCATCTGGCATCTAGATTAATGTCTTGTCTAAAATTACATCATCTACAGTCACTGCTGAGCAGAACAAATGAACCAATGAATGGCCCTGGAAAATCACTTCTTCACCACTTTGATACAAGTCACGATGGTGAATGTCTTTGTGACAATAAAAGCATGACGACATTTAAAAAATTACATTTATTATGTATAAAGTTATTGACTTGTGCACTTTTATCTGCAAAAGAAAAGAACAATGAAAACTGTAATGCTGGGTGTGCTGTGGTGGCGCAGGGGGTTAGCATGCCCCACGTTTGGAGGCCTCAGTCCTTGATGCGGAAGTTGCGGGTTCCCGGTCCCGGCGACCTTTGCTGCATGCCTTCCCCTCTTTCCTCTCTGCCTTACTGTCGAAAATACGAGCCACTTACGCCGCAAAAACTCTTCGGAGAAAAAAAATTAAAAAACTGTAATGCTATTTGTTCAGCTGTTTTTAGGATTTTAGAAAATCGGAAAAATGTTAACATTAACATTTCATGTCAGGTTCCTGTGAAGCAGACTATGAATATCAATAAAATGATTTTAAAGCCGATGGATGTGATCACGTCCACGTCACTCGGGTTTGTTTATAAAACTGTCCAAAATTCTGAGGTTGGTTTCACATGGACTAATTCATTTAATGGTGATGGTGGAAGGACTTTCCCTTCAATCAGTAGGTTGCTGGTTCAATCCCTGCTCCATTGATCTTGGTCGTTATGACATTCTGGAAGACAGTTCACTCGCCTTGCTTCCTGGTGCTGGACCTGGTGTTGCCAGTGTTTGGTAGCATCACCTCTGTCAGATTGCTTCAGGGAAGCTGTGGCTACTGCATAGTATCTAGTCATCATCAGCATGTGAGTTTGTGTTTATTGCTCTGTACAGAGAAAAGGCACAAGACCTATTAGATTTTAATGGAAACATCCAGTCAGCTGCTCAACCAGAATCCTTGGTAGTCAGATTTTAGTATAAAGCCTTTTATTTCATTCCTTAGAGAAAATAATAAATCTCAGTCTTTCAGAACAATGACCAGAAAAAATGATCAACCCTATATTATTATTAGAACCGTAATAATCATAGTATTACTATTAAGTAAAGAACAATGTTCTTCTTACCTGGTACGTTTAAATGTTCTCCCTGTTCTGCTCCTTCTGCTGTGCCCTTTCATGTAGAAGACGAGACAAATTATTGACTAAACTAAATATTGTTATCAATATCTGTTCACATTACAGTTCAGTCAGAAACCTACTTACCCTTTGGGGTTTTTTCCGTTTTGTACAAATGTCTGTTAAAAATGAAATGTTACAATTATTAAAACAGTAAAAAATAAACTGCTGATAATATTTTAACTACAATTTTTTTCAACTCACTTGGTATTGAAATTTTTTTAGTTTTCCAGAGAACAACAACAACAATTGTTGTTGCACCTAAAAAAACCACCAGAACACCGATCACAACTCCTGTGGTGTTGGAACTTTTTTCTCCACATTCAGCATCAGTTGAAGATGTTCCTGCTTTGATCAGCTGGAGGTTTTCTTTTTCACATCTGAAATAACAAATATGCATCCTGGTAAATTATTTGGCAAAACATTATCCTGTGTTCATGCTGTTTGTAAGACAGCAGCTTACTGTCTGTGAGGCTGACATGAAAACACATCTCCATTAGAAAATGATCCACTGCTGCATTCAGAGCATTCTGTGTCTGTGAAGGCTGTTCCTGTATAAACACAAATCAGTCTGATGTTAGTCATAAGATTCTGATCTGACTTTCAGTTCTGATCAACATGTAACTCAGTTTTTTTTTTTTTTTTTTTTGTTTTTTTTTTTTTTTTTTTTTCAAAAGTCAGAATTAGTCAAAATTCATCTAAAAACCAGAGAATATTGAAGAGAATCAGACCAACCATTCCTGCTGATGTACTGTCCTGGTTCACAGATCCTGTGTTTCTGTGCTACAGCACAATTTTCTGATTTAAGGTCTGCACAGAAGAATCCCTCCATTGGTTCACAAACTGTGTCTGTAGTTAGCGTACATCTGAGCTTTACCTTCAGACCAGCTCCTGTGAACATATACAGTTTACACAGGTACAGTTAAACCGAACACCAACATGGTGAATCTCATTTAAGTGAGATAGAATAGTTTCTCCAAGTGAATGAAAAGATACATCTCAATAAATAAATATTTGGGCTTAATTCAGTCCATTAGAAACAGAACCTCGAGGTTCTGCAATATTGAGTGTCTCTGCAGATATTAGCAGAGTTGACCACATCTGCTGCACCCACAATAGCGAGGAAAGGATCGTATAATGGAAAAGCTCACTGCCCGGGGAAGAACCGAAATGCACATTATCCCCTTGGTGTGCAAATTGCCAGTGGAAAAGCACTTTTAGAAGCAAGAGAGATATTTGTCAACAGTTGCCCCCATGTAGAACTGCCCTGGCCCACCTGAAATGTGTGATTAAATCATTAAAAGTGGCATGCTGAAAAGGATCAACAACATGGTGTTCAATCAGGTTATTTTCTTCTTTAAGATGAAAGCCCTTCAAAAGATATTGGGTCTTACGTCTTTAAACTTGGCATATATTTTGAACACAAGTGTTTGTGGCCGTAAACTAATTTTTTATGCAAAAATAAAAAAAACAAGTTGAAAAGTCAAAAACGTAACTGCACCTGAATCACAGCTGGAACATGGATTGCATCTCTTTAGTCCATTTGGCTGGTCCATGAAAGTCCCATCTAAACATTTCTGACAGGATGTGCTTTTAAACTCTGTGCAGTCTATTCTGACTCGATGGCCTGTTGAAAAATAAACAGTCAATCGTTTTAAAGAACAAAATGGGTTGTAAGATGAACAAGATTCAGGCAATGAAAGCATCCAGAGAATATATGAGAATAAACAGTAATTCATAACTAACTGGAACATACCAGCAGAACACATAGGACAGCATTCATCTCCTGTCCTGTATTCACTTTGATGACATGTGATGGAATCGACTCTGAAGTCTCTCATCAGAATCATCTGTGAAAAGAAAAAAGTTTTTCTAAGAATTAGAATCAAATTCTAGCTGATAGCAGCATTTCCCTTTAGGATCAGTTACTGTTTAGAAAACACTTTTAGCAGTTCAATGTCAACATAACATTAATTTATATCAATAGTTATTTATATTATTAGACCTCTAACAGAGGTCAACCTGTCCTTAGCATCAGTTGCTGCAATTATCAAATTTAATTCATTTTCTTTATGAAGTTTCAATTCACAACACATTTCATCTTAAGGAACTATACAAGACTATTTCTATCAAAAAATGCTACAATTTATACAATTCAATTATAAATATCCAAATTTGATTACATACTTTTGTTTTTGCTTTTCGGTGAAACCTAAATGTTTCAGGTCATAAAATACATAATCCAAGTGGATACAAAAGTTTTTTTTTTTTTTTTTATTTTTTAGGTTTAAGATCATTTTATTTATCATAAAAATACCAAATCTACAGTCTGACCAGTTGAAACACAAAGTCACTTCATTAGATCTACTCTGACAACATGAAGTCGACTAAAAGATCTGAAACTGCAAGACTTCATATGCTGAGCTGAAGTGATTTAAAATGAGAAACAAATTCACTGACATCCATCAGTCTGGAAAGGTTTCCACAGCCATCAAAGGCTGGGATGACAGAGAACCTCAGAGAGAACCATGATCCACAGATGGAGAACTTTTGAACTCATTTAGTCATTTGTTTTATTGTAAGTTAATATTTATTGTGACTATATGATGTTACTGAGTGGTTCCTGTGTTGTTTTTCTGTCTCTCTATATGCTGCCAGTCTTGGCCAGGTCCTTCTTGTAAACAAGATATTTTGACCTCAGTTGGATAAAAATAGCTAAATGAAGTTCAAATTATCATTATTTATGGAACAGTATTCCAAGAATACGAAATCCACCAAAATGACTCCAAGAAGAATCAACGATCTATCCAGACAAACTGTTGCTCTAGGTTCACATAAGAACCAGCAGAACATTTAAACATCTGAAGGCCTCACTGCCTCAGTTAAGGTCAGAGGTCATGGATAGACGACAAGAACGAGAGAATAGGAAATGAGGCCTTTATAGGAGATTCAGTTCCAGAACCACTGCTGACCCAAAACAACAAAGGTCAATCTCACATAACTAAAAAAAACTTCTAACTCTCTTGACATTTAGGTTTTTATTGTTCCTGATTATATCCCAGTTAAACTAAGCAGCATTTTACTGCTGATTGTAGTTTGTTTATTTGTTATTATTTGTTGCCCAGGTGTGTCTGCTCTCTTTGTCTCTAAAACTCATCAACCTCTGATACACTAGACTAAAAACATTGATCTCTGATCAAATTCATCAGACCTTCCTGCAGATCTATCAAACGAACCAGGACACCTGCACCAAGAGCCATGTGCTGTTCATCAGCTGATGGCCAAAGAAAAGATGTGGGAAGTCTGGAGGCTCATGGGAACCAGAACCTACAGTGGTGTGAAAGAGTTTGTCTCTTTACAGATTTCCTCTTGTTTTACATGTTTGCCTCACTTCAGTGTTTCAGAACATCAAACCAATTTAAATATTTGTCAAAGACAACACAAGTAAACACAAAATGCAGGTTTAAATGATAGTGTTCATGTTAAGGGAGAAAAAATTCAAACATTCATGGCACTGTATAAAAAAAGATTGTTTGGGTCACTTTTAGCAGCAACAGCAGCAGCCAAGCATTAACAATAACATGCAAAGACTCTTTTCTAGCTGTGGAGGAATTTTGCTCCACTTATCTTTACAGAATTGTTTTAATTCAGCATCACCAGAGGGTTTTCCAGCATACAACGATCTTCCTAAGGTCAAACCGCAGCATCTCAATAGGATTTAGGTAAGGATTTTGACTAGGCCATTTGAAAGTCTTCATTTTTTTTTTTTTTCAGTGATTCAGACGTGAACCTGCTGGTTTGTTTGTAATAATTGTCCTGCTGCAGAATCAAAGTTGGTTTCAGTTTGATTTGCTCCTTCTCTTCCTTTCTGTCGCCACAACCAACCACATAGGGAAAGTTCTGGATCTTAATTTAATTGCACGGGCAAGCACTGCTGACACTACATTATCTTGGCATCAGACTGACATGTTTATTTGGAAACAGTTTAGCTTGGTGTCTCCTTCTCTAATATCTGAATACTTTGTCCTGGACATACATCGATTTCCATGTAGTAGCAAAAAGTGGTAAAACACCAGATGGAGGCAAAGCTACACAAAGTACTGCACTCCATTGATCAACAAGCTGTGCACTCTCCTTCAAACACTAGTATATACCTGCCTCAGCACTTTTTAACACAAATGCCTTTTTTGAGATCTCAAACAAGACTTTTGTTTTCAAGACAAACTTAAAATGAAACTGCAAATAAACCATGGATCTGATTATGAAGGCACTGAGTTTACACTTGGCCACCATTAAAAATATAATAAAAAAAAAAGTCTAAGAAAATAACAATATTTATGTCATAAATAAATTTACCAGTAACATAGATTTTGCCACCCAACAGATCATTGTTAAAGGCAGGATTAAACTTCTCTGGAGCTGAACACAGCATGTAATGGAAATGCCAAATGAACTGAACTGTAACACCAAATGCTGAAAATTTTCATCTGCAAGACAAGAAACACAGAAACACACACACTGTTAACCTGTAAGAACTCAGGAGCCTGTTGCATGAAGCAGGACTGCAAAATATTGAGAAAGCATCCAATATGTGAAATTATTACTGAATGTTGAAGTGATTATATGACTTGTTATAAACAGCGAAACATTATTAATGCTAATCTGCTACAAACATACACACTGAGGCATCAAGTCAACTACTGGAAAAAAAAAAAACAGGTTCTGTCGGTTTTTTATAAAATTAGAATCAGTGTTGTATAGTAACGAAGTAAAAATACTTCACTACTTTACTTAAGTATATTTTGGAGTTCTTCATACTTTCCTCGAGTAAGAAAATTTTGGATAACTTTCACTTTTACTTCACTATGTTTCCGAACTTAATTGCATACTTTTACTCCGATACATTTTCAATGTGTGGTTTAGTTACTCGTTAATGTGAGGAGGAGCCGTTACGAGTTACGACCTAATTAAACAGTCGCGTTAACACACACAAACACAAACACACACAAACGCTAACTTACGTTTTGTTGCAGCTTGGACTGGCGCGGTTCATCGTATGTCACACGCGGTGTTCCCGCTTCACTTTTCCCGGCTTTATTTTCAATTGTCTTGTTTCCGGTCTTGTGCGAAATTCGGTTCCCCTGTGAAAATCTGTTCCCCCTGTGTCGGGAGCGCGCATTACAGTCAGAGAGGCGAATGAGGCGGATCTGATCATTTTCACGTCGCTTCTGATCGATTTCTCGGCAAAACAACTCATATAATCATGTCAAGGTTGTAACATTCAGTTTAATTGACAGCTGTTGTTTTTAAAAATTGTAAAATGAATAAATAAACGAGGTCTTCTGACGCTGTTTGGTGTTATTTTAAACGCGAAGAGATTCGCTCTTTTTGCAACTTTTCTCACGTAAGCCTGACAGAAATAAAGACAGTCACCAAACAGTTTTCCCAACACGTAGCGTTTATGAAAAGATTTTTGAGAATTTGGAAACAGTTATTCTTTATTCCCCAAGGTTATGGGGTAAAGAGAGGAAAGAATGGATAATTCAACAGCCTGAAATAATCTGTTCCCCCTCCATAAAATGGGAACAATTTAACTTACTAGCAAGTTTTTTCTCTGTTTATTTCTCTCATCATCAACAATAAATGCTGGGTTTTTGGTAGCCTTTGCTCCTTATTTGCCAGAGTTATGATGGGGGAACCATATATTTTAGGTCACTAAAATAATCTGTTCCCCCTCAATAAAATGGGAAAAAAATTAATTGACCTGCAAATCCTTAACTCTGTGTATTCTCCTCATCATCAACAATAAATCCTGTGATTTTGGTGGCATTTGCTTCTTCTTTGCCAGAGTTATGGGGGGGGAACCATATATTTTAGCTGGCTAAAATAATCCGTTCCCCCTC
>VMRN01000588.1:0-26307 GCA_010277015.1 Poeciliopsis turrubarensis
GATGGATGGATGGATGGATGGATGGATGGATGGATGGATGGATGGATGGATGGATGGATGGATGGATGGATGGATGGATGGATGGATGGATGGATTTTTTTGTCATTAGCAGAATATTGACAAAGTTTTGTGAACATTTGTAATGGATATGCAGCTAATGGCATGCTGGAATCCGGTAAATATTTCTTAAAAATAGAAATCCACCAAACTGGATTTTGAGGTCATCAAGGATAAAATCCTGATGGTGCTGACATTTTAAACTGGTTTTAGCTTCTTAGATTAGTGGTTAGCATGGTGAGTGTGGCTACATCACTAAAACAGATTCAATATGTATACAACTCAACCTGGACAGAAGCTATTGGAAAGTTTATCTGACAAATAATAATCCTTGGCGCTCCGGCAGAAGATGTGGCTCTGGTAACCACCATCAGAGAGGATGAGCCTCTGTGGATAAGGATTAGAGACGTCGTCCCCCCTGAGGGCAGAGGATGCCGTAGGACTGAAGAGGTACTAAAGAAGTCAAGAGTTCAAGGTGGAGAAGGGGTGGAGGAGGATTGAAGCTCCACCGAGGAGCAGGTGTAGAGAGGAAGCGAAACCTGGTGATTGGAGGAGATGAGGAGAAGACCAGGGTGAATAGGAGGAGCTGGATGAGGTCATCAGATGGGCAGCTGAGATGAAGAGTCTTCTAGTTTGAATTTACACCTAAACTTCATTTGTGGATGCAGACCCAGACCGCAACTCCCTACAAATTAAGTGGCAAAAGTCCAAAACAACTTGAGCGTAGCGACTGCTCTCAACACCTACAGACATAATGATGAAACATGTTCTATTGAGCCTGGATCTCTGATACGTTTCATCCAACTTTGAGAGAAGATTCAACAGCTGCTTCAAAAAGCAGACCTGACTTTGTTGGGACAAGAACGTAGCGTTACAGGGAGAATGAACACATGTGAGAGCATAATGGCTATCCTCAACATTAACGCTCGCTAATTACCTCTAGCAGAGCTCTGAAATGAACTGAGGAACATTTAAATGGTGTTAAAATAGGCTCTTTAAAAGTCACCTTTCATATTACGGAGGTGCGAATGTGTCTGATGGTTAGCGCTCACTTTTAATCAGCAACCCCAGAAATACACTTCAGTGCTTTCAACAGTTCACGTCTCTCCTTAATGAGTGACTTTCCTCCAGCATTCAGGTTTTGTGGACAATTATTACAGGAGCATATCTGATGATGACAAAAACTGTCATCACAGCCGCGTTTTGTTGACAGATTATCTGTTTTTAAGCAGTTTAAATCCTCATCCTATAAGGATGAAAGAATCCTGACAGAATGAAAGATACTCCTAGCAGAGGGAGCGAGGCGAGCCGTCAACCATTTTCTAGAATCTTCTTAGACACTAATCACACAGTAATCTTTGAATATGCACAACACATGGGCGATAACTCAGGATGTACATGGAACTGTGTACTTTAAAGTGAGAAGCACAACACTTCCTAACCGTGAATCTGAATGAAGATCATTTTTATGACTGACATTTGGCTGGAGTTAATATGACAGAATATTCCATTGTAGATGGAAACATTTAGAGGGAGTGCATTTCCATTAAACGACTCATTAAAATTCTTTGAAAAATAAAACTAAAATTTCCATTTTTTTTTCTAGAGAATGTCTGAGATTAATGTCTAAGTTTCAGATTTTTTTTTTTTTTTTGCAAATTCTCAACTTTCAAACTCCATTTCTCAATTCCCATGTTTTCTTTTTCCTTTATGAAACTTTATGAGATTAATCTAAAAAAAATTGAGTTTTTTTTTTTTAAAGGAAAGTTTGAACTTTTCAAATGTGGAAACAAAAACAATTCTGAAATTAATCTAAATATTTCCTGTCAGGTGTATGAACACCTGCTTTCTCGCAGTTTCCTAGTGAAGTAAAGAGAATAGTGAGGAAGTGGGCTTGTGTGTGTCCACACGTGCAATGTTTGTGTATTGAGGTCTGTGTTTGTGTTGAAATGTAATTCATAGTTTCAAGGAAACATAAAGGACTGGACATTTTTTTATCTTTTTTACCCATCAACTGGACTGCCTCGTCAAATTGACCCGAGCAGTATCTATGTAAACAATAGACACAGGGCGTGTTACAAACGTGTAAAATGAATACATTTTCAATTTACTTACAGAAAAAGACAAATAGAAAAAGTTTCATGCGGAAAAATACTTCCAACTACTAAAAAAAATAAAAAATTAAACTTTAAAATGGGTCAATTTGACGCCCAACATAACAGGAGGGTTACGTTTACAAAGCCTGATGATAATTGTAGAATTTTACTTTCAACGCATATAATTCCTGTTTTTTCACATCGATCTGTCACCAAAATACATTTCAGACAAAACCAGAACAACAAAAAGCCTCCACAGTTTTCACATGTATCCATGACATTTTGACACCTGCTCACTCGTAGTGTAGATTAACATGATTTAATTCTAATCTTCAGGATTGCGGCCTCATCCGCATGTGATTATGCTGCTAAGCGTGACCCCTGTGAGCAGGCTAAGTGGGTTATTGGTGTTACCGACTATTTCGGACTTGGTCCGCAGTTGTTCTGATCCAGTGACATATGGTACACATATAAGCCAAACCTCCATGGAGCGTACGTTTCCGGATGGGTGAAATCTGTTTTCACCTTGGGAAGTGCACAGTGATGTGGAAGCAAACAGAAGCCTGTTTGATTTTTCTGAGACTAAAAACTGACACTTATGTTATTTTTGTCCACACTAATCTAATTGATAAACATTTATGCTTCATATTTTGAAAAAAAAAAATTAAAAAATAGACACCAAAAGCTTTGTGTTTCAACACAGGTTCAGTTTTAAGGAAAACCTGTCCAAGCGGCTCAAGTATTATCTCTGAAAACAGGCTGACAGAATCTGCAATCCAACTCTGCCTCTCCCCTAAAATCAATAAAGAACAAAATTACAGAATGTGGAAACAATGACATTTAGTAAGGCAAGGATAATTCTCTGAGAAAATTAGCCAACTGTAATGATAAGTCGATTTTTCACCCTTTGTCCTTTTCAGCAAACTTCTTTGCTAATTAGACCCAAACGAGTCAAGTGAAGGTCAAGAACAAACAAAACGGGCTGGTAAAATCCATCAACGATAACCTCAGCCAACCTCAATCTTTGTGTGGTTTAACAAATTGTTGTGTAGAGTTTATAATTAACACCTATGTCAGGATTTGTGTCAATAAACCCAATTAAACCACCGTAATCACCTTTTCTCTCTCCATTTAATCTGCATTCTGATAGCTTTCTGTGTGTCGCCATCAAATGTTAATGAATCACTGTTGTCAGGGTTTTTGCGGAATTGCTGATGACTACAGTACTATTGAATGCAATCAATTACTCCCAGAGCCTGTCAATACATTAATCAGCCTTTGGAAGACCTATTAGTACTGATCAGAGATCAGAGCCTCGTCTGCAGCCCATTCAATCAGAGACGCCTCCAAACCAGCGGAGCCCTGCAGAGCTCATAATTTGTCTTTTTACGCCAAGCAGGATTTCATCAAGCCCCTATTGTTGTCAGGAGAGCTCAAAGTAATTCCACAATGTACATTATTCAAAAGACATCTGCCAAGTTTATTCATTTTGAATAGTAAGTTCTTAGACCTTGATCTACTGTTAATCAAGGTCTAAGAATAGGTCTTTATTGTTTTCGCTGAAGCTTTCACTTCAGGAGCAAAGTGATCGAGTTCCAACGCCAAAGTAACGGGAGCAACACACTTGAACTGCTCATGACACCTGAACTAAATTATTTTGAGTTAGGCATTGAAGCTTCTCGTTAGCTGTGGTTTCATTACAAATGTGAGCAAATGTTTGACTACAATCTGCTAATGTCAAAAATACACAGTTTTGTAGTTGCAATACTTCCATTAAATAAGAAATTAAATTAGCTTGTTCATGCAGTGAGTAATTCCAAGTCATGCAGGGACGGATGAAAACAGTTGTGTGAGATATATTCATATTTCATCCATGGTGCCAGCGCTCATCATCAATCGGCCTTCAGAGGAGACGTTGGAGTTGAAGCCCTTTATACTTTGGAGTGGCTGCGTATGAGGCGTTTCAGGGAAATTGACTATGATTTTTCTAAAGAGCTATGGACTCAGCACGTTGGAATGACACACATCTTTTATTAACTATGTGATGCTGTGCATGAGAAAAATGTGATGCCATAGAAAGTAACGTACTGGCATCACCTGCTCTGCATCCGCTGTGTAACATTCACATTCAGTCTAATAGCCAGAAGTCAGGCTGACACAACATTAATGTTAGGTTTTAAAAAAATTGGCCACAAATATTGCAAAGCTTACAAGCCATGTGTTCAACAACTGTGTACACAATCAATGCAACTGCACTGGAATGATCAAATGAAAACACTTCATTTCAGGTAACACTGATTTTATTGGTATGATCAGTTCTACATAGGGGTCCACAGGGGCCCACAGGGGCCAGAGCCCCTGGAGAACTGGTTATGAGTCCTGTAGAGATAAGATAATGCAAAATCAATATTTCAATATATATTGAGATGTATGCTGGCATAACCAGCTGGCTTCTTGGGCCAATTTTATTTTTTACCTCCAACATTTTAATTATGAATTAAAAGTGTGCCTATTGTACTTTTTGCTTCAGTCATATTGAGACAAGATCAGAGCTTTCATCTGCCAGATCAGAGGTCTGCAACCTGCAGCTCCACATGATGAGGCTCATTTAATACATTAAACAGTGAAATATAGTCTTTCTTTCTCTCTTTCTTTCTTTTGTATAGCTTAGAAGGATACTGTCCAATAGAATAAAATAAAAAAAGCAACATTTCATTAAACTGGTGTTTAGACCACAGACTGGTGTACTGGATTCCTGAAGTAATTGTTCCTGTTTTGTATTTAGATCATTCTGTTTGGAGCCACTTGGAACCGGGACCCAAAGCGCAACAGGTGCAGATCTGGAAAAACAAATGGATTGAGGGCTCAGAACTGAGCTCAGGCCCGATTACCTCCTGTAAGCCCCATCAGCTGATGCCTCTGCGGCCTGCATCCACTGGTCTTATTGAACAAATCTGCAAAGTGGAGTGATCCAAAGAGGATTTATCAGACTCTGTTTTGGGATAATCTTTTCACAGGTAGACCGAAGTTATTAGGTGATCATTAAGAAAGTCACTGCAGGCAGTGGACAGGTCTCCTCTTCAGACATGTACAGGAGCCCTTGGTCAAACATCAAGCTTATTAATGGTTCCTTCAGCAGAAACCACCTGCTAAACTGTCGCACAAAATAAGATTAATTTATCCAGCTTATGCCGCTCCTGTCTTCGTTTATTGGTTGCAAGTTAACTAATGTGCTGCCCATTATGAAACAACAGCACCACTTTATGTTGCTACCACTTCAGTTCGGGCTCAGAGAGAGTGATTTTTTGTGCGAAGTTCCCAAACATAAGAGGAGAAAATAAGACTTTGTTTTAATGAGTTCTTTCACACTTACTGGCACCTCTGAGAAAAACGGGGACAGAAAACGTTTCATTTATTTCAGTCATGTGACGTCTTTAAAAAGAATACGTGAAAACCAACATTTGGTTTGAATTTTAAACGTTCACAGTAAACGTTTTTGATCAGTGGGATCAAAAACAAAGTAAGACATATTGTTCTTTTGCGTGATGCAAGGGTGTTTCCATATCGCTAACACATGTTCCTCCCATGTCCCAGATATGATGTAACACAGTTGCCAGTTCCACTTCGGCGCTCTGTAAAATGGGAGAACAAATAATCGTGACAATAAGTGAAGTTTCAGGTGCGTTAGAAATACCAACAAAAATATTTTGTCATATAGAGGCAGGATCAGAGCTTTCATCTGCCAGATCAGAGTCAGATTAGTCCAAATGCCACCATATCTACACGCAGAACAATAACTAAAACGTTTAACACAATTATAATTGTGATAAGTCTGGATGAAGATGTTAGTTTACGTTTCCACCGTCTGTTGCTGGTTTTCACAACTGTTGACTGTATGTGTTGATCATGGTTTTAATGTTTTTATGAAGTAAAGCACTTTTACTGCTTTGCTGCTGAAATGTGTTATGTCAATAAACTTGATTCTGAAAATAATGAAAGAATAATTTCAGCTAATCAGCTAAAAAATGGGCAGATGACAGGATGAGCAGCGACTTGTTCGAGACATTTCTGATGATCAGACCTTTCGCTGCTCTGTCTGACTTTCAAACACAACATGACTGTAAACAACTTTACTTTCAGAGATCTTGATTCCTTTTTTCACTCCTGCTTTAATAACCTTTAAAACTGTTGCTTGTTCACACTGAACAAAAAAAAAAAAAAAAAAAAAATCCACTTTTTCTCTGTTGTCATCCTACAGCCTATTAAAAGAACAAAACCTTCTCAGCAGTCGCAGGCATGAAGAGGAAAACCTCCACCGAAAGGTGTTTCATCTCCGGCGGCCCTTTTTCGGGATTCATTTGTCATCATGCATCCGACGCTTTTGGCCTTCTAATTAGGAGGAGAATACAGAGGCGCAGTGTTTTTGTGAGAGAAGTGACGCAAAGAGCCGGTCCGTCCCCTCTGCGTGTGTTCCCCAACAGAAAGGACTGTGAGGGCCGTTTGTGTCGCTGGGGCCCCGACGTCCACAGTTACTGTGTGGGGACTGATAAATGACTCTCACCACGAAAATATTATCCGAATAAATGGCCACTGAAACGTGTGGCCATGGGGACAGCAGAGCAACTGTCCATTAGCTGAAGCAGCCGAGAAGATATAAAAAGCTCCATCGTAATGTATGATGCTAACTTAATGCACTGAAGCTGAAGTCATAAATCTGTACACAGAACGAGCACATAGGATTTGTGTAGACACCTGATACCATGATTGTTCACCTGGATGCACAGATTGTTCCGCAGGTAAAGTTGAATCGATGTTTTGAATTATGGAGCTTCTGCTGAGGTGCTGACACTTCTATATGTACTAACAACGTATGGATCATAAGGAATCATATTAAAAGCACATTGATAGTGGGGATGTAATGATGCATGCAGCTCAGACAGGACATCGCACATCAGGTTCACAGGAAAGAGATGAAATGTTAGCAATAACAATATCTAAAAAAAAAAGATGAAACAAATCACTGAGTTTTTATTTTTGAAATAAAATGTAGAAGGAGTTTGACCACGCTTTATGTTGCTGCCTAATGCTACGGTTGTTCTAATATCAACTAACATTGAGAAATGCTCAGTTTTGTCATTCAGCAGATAGAATAAAGGTCTCAAAATGTACTGTGAAGAATCTATGTTCAGCATAGAACCAAACAACAAGGCAAAAATCACTTCCTGTTAGACTTCAAAATAAGATTCTCAGACAGCTTCAGGACAATACGTAATATCTACATTTCACAAGTCACATGCTGACAGTAACTTGACTGCAGAGCGAGGCAGACTTTACTTTAACAAGGAATCTTGTGGTGTTTCAGTACCGCAGCAGCTTGTGCAATGAGATCACATTACATGAAAGCCACCAGCTAGACTTCTTTTGAAAATGAACCACAGTCACGTTAAATATAGGTTATCACCTACAGAAGAACATGGCAGCTAGTTTTTCACTTGTTTTTTCCATTTCGTTGTGAATGATTATTTTGTTGAGATTAAACACATTTCATTAAAATCAAAGGTCCACATAAATGGTGGTGTGTTTTTGTTTTTTTTTTTAAATCAATTTCCTCATTCAAATTTGGCATGTTGTCTATGGGTGCAGGAAAACTGAGTCTTACAACACTGCACAACACAGAATCTACAGTTTGTTTGCATTTTGTGATCATTTTTACTGTAAGTGTGACTTCAGAGTCACATAAAGATAGTTACAAAGTCGTCCTTTCATCACCTGCAGATCAGGATTAAAAGTCTAATGACTCAGAATGATCTAGAGAAACACATCCATGCGCTTATCATTTGTGACACTGATTAGTGCAACAGCGTCTTCACAGGTCTGACTGAAAACATCCTCCAGCTGCTGCTGGCGTTCTGACTAAAACCAGGAAGATGGAGCTCATCATTCCAGTCCTAAAGTCTTTCCACTGAGAGAATAAACTGTAAAATAATGCTGTTAGTTTATAAATCACTGAATGCTTTAGCATCACAGTATATTACAGATCTGCTGTTGTATCAACCTTCCAGAATGTCTCAGGCCTTCTGGTTCTGGACCGATCTGCATCAGAGCCAGAACCAGAACCAGAACCAAACGAGGAGAAGCAGCATTCAGCTTCTATGCACCACAAATCTGGAACAAACATCCAAAAACTGCAAAACAGCCAAAACACTGAATTTCTTTAAATCAAGGCTAAAATCCACCTGTTGGAATTAACTTTAATCAGGAGTAAATGGAACATTGACAAACATGATTGTTTCTTATGATGGCATTTCAAGATGTAATGTTCATCATAGTTGGTGACTGTATGATGTTTTTATGGTATAAAGCATTTTGAACTGCCTTGTTGCTGAAATGTGCTACACAAATAAACTTGACTTGACTTGCAATGGCCATGACTCTGTTCTAAGGTCTTGTCTCTCTGGATTGGTCCATGTGGACCATGATAATTTGACCTTCATGGGATTACTTCTAGAATTTGTGAATAGTTTCAATTACAAAAACACTATTGCAGTAGTTGTTACCCAGAGAACTAAAACATATTGTCCCACAATCTGCACCGGTGCCGTGATGTCTTGTGACTTCCTCTGTTTTTCCTGCAGGTTGTTGCAGCTGTCCCTCTCTGTGTTAAGCATACTTGCGGGCAGTGATACAGGTTTCCTGCTGTTGGAACTGCCCTCTCTTGTCAGTCAGACTCTTCACACCTGACTGCCAGCTGAAATCCCCAGATTATGGCCAGCAGATCCCTGCTGTGTCTGAAAAGCTCCATTGAGCAGCGTGTTTAGAGATGTGTGGGCTCATCCGCACCAATCTCTGCTTCTTACCACAACCCCACATGGAGGCATTAATGGACTGATTGATCCAGTAAATAAATAATAGCACAGGCAGGACGGGAGGTGGTGAGACACTGGTTCACTGCAAGTGTAAAATCTTGCTCTGTTTAGTCTACATTTTGGCCCTCACACTATAAAAAGGTGCGTTCTACTTCTCGAAAGTCATTCAAACCAAGCAGACCGATTCCCCGAAACAGATGGCGTGACATAAAACGTAGTTTTTATGTAAAGCTCCTCCCAGAAACAGGCACAGCTTTACGCATAGCGTGGGATATTTACGCTGAAACAACAGCGGTGGGGAACATGTTTTGCGCAGTGAGACTAAACATTTTGTACAGAGAGTTATTCATTTCATTCACTCGGTCTTATTCCTGCTCTGCTGCTTTTCGTGACTTAAACTTTTTTCTTTACAGGAGATGTTCTCACAGTGCAGGCATATTTGCTCGCCAGCTCAATTATTCAACCCATCTTTATTCAATTATGAGTTGTTTCATAATTTTTGGAACCCTTTTGACATGGTTTCTGACTTTATTAAATCATTTTTGCATCTTCCATTCTGGTCAACCCCTGATCTTCTTATTTGCCAGCACCTAAACATGACATGAATGTTACTACTGGTGAAAACACAGAAGAAGACAACAGGAACTGGTGGGAGGATCGTTTTTTTTTTTTTTTTTTTTCCAGAAAATGTGCAGCTGGCTCCACCAGAGCTCTCACAGCATTGCACACTTCATAAAAAGTTGTACCATTTTAACGTGTTGAATTTGTAGCTCTTCTGTAAAATGGCCGACTACAATTTCCCCAAAACACAGCAAACGTAGTCGCTCCCGTGTAGGCGGGGCTTATTACTACAAAGCATGAATAAGATGCTGATGTCTCCTCTGATTGGCTGATAGATTATGAACGCTAGCATCATGGATGAAAAGTGAATTCATTAATGGAACTGTTACACCCATCGCTGCTATGATTTTTAATGACTTATCGTGTGAGCAAGTTTATTCATGTGATTTTAATTAGATTTACTTAAAAGAAACACAAAAAATTTGTATTTTATTTTTTTATAGACAAATATTTGTGCGCATTTGTAACGCCTACAGTCTGTTGTTGCAAGTCAGAAGTTTGCTTTGCAGTTAACATGCTATGCACATTCAAGGTGTTTTGAGACGCGCAGAGTCCTGAAGTGGTCCCTTCAGTAGGGGGAGAACAGCAATAACAAGCCTCAGATGAAGGCTGAGATTAGGCTCAGACGGGCCACAGTGGAGCTCCCTCTCCAGATAATTCAGCTCTAATCTGTGCTCTGCAGGTGTGCATTTGGTGCTGAGAAGGTGAACCTGGCACCTCGACAAAGATTTACTCCCGCCTCTCTCTCCGCGTCTTATCACGCAACGGGAAGCCATGTGCGCACGCTACACAATTTAGCACAGACGACATTAAGAGTTTCTATCACAGCACTATGGGTGTATGCCTGAAAAAGCCTGAAACTCAAACCTCACAAAATTTAGGCAAAAGGTGCATCTTTCTGCTACAGGTAGAGCCTCTTAAAACGCATTCAGAATACTTCATATATATTTATTCATATTCAGACATATTACATCTCCATTTTCTGCATTTACAGCCAAGGTTTGCCCTGTAGGTTTGTTTACATGCTTTTATCTCTGCGTGTTCTGAAAACGGAGCATGTTGTTTGCACCTTGCATGGCAGAAGAGAATATTAATTCATAACCAATCAACACCTTCTACAGCTTTGTAAATGTGTATTTTTAAATTGGCAATTAAAAATAAATTAAATAGTTATCTGCCATCATGCATTGGTTTTAATTTTTGTCATACATAAAAAAAAAAATAAAATAAAAAAAAAAAAACATCCGTTAAAAAGGAAGAATACTAATGTCATTTAGGCTTGGGTTGAAAAAAAAACATCTTTAATGTGTTTTTAGCTAAATTGGAGAAAAAGTCCATTAAAGCCTCAGCAACATCTGTCTTTCATCATACATTAATTGCAAATTAGAATTTGGTCAAACTGCAAAACATTTTGCAGGTAGCTTCTTTTAATGCTGAAGTTTGTCGTTCTCTGAAAACACAATGACAGGCTTTCTGTCTAATTGCAGACTAAAAGGCGGATGGTAATTTGACATCTAATGAAACATTTTATTTTATTTTATTTTATTCAAATTTCAAAGTTAGGCTGATGAAAGACGGTGGGTGGTGCATGATCAAGCGGGGAAGTTCTGCAATCAGAGCAGATTGGGCTCATCAGGGAGGGAAAAGCAAAAACTCCCCCTTTTTTTAAAAAAAAGAAATATGAAACAAGCAGCTATGAAAAAGAAAAGCATTTTTTTTAACCATCAGCAGGATGTGTTGTGCCACAGTAGAGTCTTGTGTGGCTATTAATAACTGTAAATAATTGCTCTGAGCAATTGTTAGTAAAACTATTAATGTAGATAAAAAATGATCGAGAAAAACAAAGTAGCTCAGTCTCAGTTACTGTCTAAGTGGAGTTTCTTCAAATAGCACGATACTGCACCAGAATAAACACACAACTTATCTTTATTATAATAAAGTTTATTAACAAAAAGATTTCAAGCGTGCAGTGAAACACTTCAATAAACTCAGTACCACATGTTGAATGGAAAACCCCAAAATATCCACCAGACCCAGCAAACTGGCTGAATAACAAACCAATGAAGACCAAACTACAGGACCACAGAATGCCGAACACGTTTAAAAAAAAAATAATTACAGTTGCATGTTGTATAATCACCTGGAAAATGATGGGAAGTAAACAGAAAAATACCCAAATTATTAAAATTTGTGACTACAAAGAGTGATTGCAACTGTAAGTGCAAAGGGCCTTTTAAGTCATCATGATTACTAGGATGCATTGGCCTGTATAAAAGACCTTCAGCCAAGTGAATCAGTGGAAAGACTTCACACAAACTGAATTAAAACAAGGACCGGAGCGCAGAAGGAGTGCAGAAGGAGCTCAGCAGAGGGGAGAGAAGAAAAACGCGTTCTGTTGGCTGATTTCAGACCTGTAATCATAAAGAAGCCACAGGCTCTAAATGGAGAAAGTATTGGAGGCAGTCACCTCTGGCAAAACAAAACAAAAAAAATTAACTTTGGTGAGTCTTTTGACAGTAGCTCTGAACTGCTTACATTGATTCTGTCTTTTACACACTTGAAAAATTGAAATTGTGAGAAAAATGTCCAAAAACACTTTATATAGGTATGTTTTTTTTTGTTTGTTTGTTTTGAATTATTGTTTTTTGTTTGAAAAAAAAAAAAAAAAGTTTGTGTGTGACTAGACGCATGTATGTGTGTTTATACAAAGATGAATAAGAAACGCAGTGTCTGTGAAATTGGCTGTTGTGTTTTATGTTGAATTCTGCCTCGCCTCATGTTTTCCATTTCCACTTCAGCTTTTCAGAGCCAATCAGGCACCAAACCAACAAACATGTGGTCTTAGGTTTCCAGGGGTTGTGCACTTGCATTACAAAATCAATTTTAGTTCATGTGGAAAAGGTTGTGAGAATATTTCTGTGAGTCACCATTATTTATTTAATTTTTTGCATGCATTTGCATCTTGTTTTTTAGTATTTCAGTTTGAACTTTTTCAATGATATCATGTCATGTTTTTTTTTTTCTTGTGATACAAATATGACAATACAGAAAAGGATTTTTCTCACCTGCACTTTCTTTTTTGAACATTTAGTGAATCTGTGAACCAGCGCAGCTTCGTTTCAAAGCAGTTCACCATCTTTGATTTAACGTATCCTGAGAATCTGAGGCGGCATTTGTGCTCAAAGGGAATTAAAAATAAGGCTCTCGGCTGGGTAATCATGTTTTAAAAGTGAGTGCCATCATCTTGAAGCATTAAAAGAAAGAATAATATCAGCGCCGAACAGGTAGCTGTTGAAACCATGCCAGTGTTTCATCATTGTTGCGTATAAGAACCTGGACGGATCTGCATTTGGAAGCAGCTTTAGACTTCTCACTGATGCCAGAGATGCTGCGTGTAAACACTGAGCGACGTGCCGGGAACATTTTAGCAAAAATCATTTTAGAACAGCTACTTTAGTTCAGCCGTGTCGCATAATGTTCAGAAAAAATTTGATGCGGGCACCAAATGCTCCTTTTTCACTCAAATCAACTTCATTTTAACTCCACACAGTTCAAGTGCTACTGTTTTGTTTTTTTTTTTTTCTTTTTAAATCTAAAGTTTCCAACAAGTCAGCATTTCTTTCCCTATTTTTCCTAACTGTTGGTTCTTTGAAAAAAAACCTTCAGCACTTTTTAAGGTTCCAACTCAGCAGGGTAAGCTATAAAACTGCAGTTCATTTGTCTCCTCTCAGATGGAGTATGTAGATGGCTACTGCCTCTCCGGTGCTTTAATGCTGCGGGCTGTGGTGTGGTAAATGGTCGAGCGATTCAGCCTCTTTCTCTGCACAGTTAGCCAGCTCTCAGCTGGCAAGCTCCTTTCAAATTTATTTCACCCCTAAAAAGGAAAAAAGAATATGCCAAATGGACCGTGTGTCCTAACGTGTGTTTGTGTGTATGGAAAGGCAACGAGTCAAGATTCCTGAAAAATATTTTCTATAAAGCCTTGATTTTAATTCAGCTTGAAACATTCCTATGCGTGTTGATCGTTGAGGTATAAAATATGTTTTTTTTTTTTTTCTTTTTTTGCGGACAGTAGTTTCAGGAGGACTATTATGTATGAAAACTGATAAATGACTGTAGTGTGGAAGAGAAGCAGAAGTTACAGCTGGTGGCTCAGAAGCCAAATGATGATGCATTCATGACACAAATAGTCTAGCAGAGAAATACATAAAGGACAGAACCAAAGAACCGGGAGCCTTAAATGTAAAGAATGAAGTGATGCCAGAGAAGCAAGAGTGACAAATGTAAAAGTAAAGCAGAACCCATCACCAACGTCACAAAGACCAACGTAACGAGAACAAAAGGCATGACGGACGAAACAGGAGAATTTATACTGATTTAGACGATAATGACTGACACGTTGCAGGTGTTACATCGAGCAAATTGGGAGCAGAGAAAACAAGACCAACAGACCCAAACCTGGGAACTGATGAATATGTTACAACACGTGCGTTTTACACAACTTCCAGGTTCGATTTTCACACTTTTTGACTGTGAAATTATGGATTTTTTTGTCATTGTCAGAATTTTTACATGTCTGTCTTGCTCTTTGATGGCTGTTTTAAGAAAGCTTATGTATACATTTATTTCCTGTTTAATCAAGTCTAATATTAGAATTATCCTGTTATACTCATTTGCACATTGGAGACATTGATGTGACCTGAATATTTTAATTGTGATTTTTTTCCACTGAGTCTGCAATATAATCTATCTATCTATCTATCTATCTATCTATCTATCTATCTATCTATCTGTCTATCTGTCTGTCTGTCTGTCTGTCTGTCTGTCTTTACAGACAGACAGACAGGCTTATCAATGTCAATCCCTCTCAGGTACATTCTGCTAAATGTCCTAATCGTGGAAAAACAGCAAAACTGTCTATCTACTGTGACTGACCATCATTTGCATTGACCATTTAAGAAAATATGAGAAAATATCACTTGCATAATATTCTGGAACACGGTGCAGAAAGAAGTTCATCAAAAAAAAAAGAGGGAAAAGAAATCCACAGAACAGATGAAACATATTTTCCAAACCACAACCTCAGGCACAAAAGGATAACTGCAGCTCACCACTGCAGTTATAGTTACAACGTGTAACGCTGTTTGCAACTTCGCATAGCAGAAGGGAAGTCTGCTGTGTCTTGTGTGTGTTTTTTTTCCTGACTAAAAAAACCTTCACTACCTTACAAGTGAAGCCACAAATTCGCTTTGGTTGAAGTTCAAAGTTCATGCAACTTAAATAAACAGAATATTTCAGAAGTACGAGGAAATGAGCAGTGAGAAGTAGTCGTGCTCCTCGAGGCGAAGGAAGAGAAAATGACAGAGGATTTCAGATGGCTCTCTCAGTGTTTATGTAAATGTGCTATTTGTAAAGTGAATCTGTCCACTCGGCTGAGCTCAGGATGTTCTTAAACCATAATAGCATGAGTGAAACTCCGGGTTTTAACAACCCCCTTAAAGTTCTCAGTGCCACACACCTCCCCTGTGACTGATATTTACATTTTTATGCCCCGTGTGCCACACGGAGAGATTGATGCTCTGTGAAACATATTTATCTTCACTGAACGAGTCCTTCGCATGTCAGCGCGCTGAAGGACAGGGATACCCTGAAGTCCTGAACCAAAGGCAGTTTTACAACCTTCCACAGAAAAGACGCTCAGCGTTCTCCCTTTTGTCCAATAAACCTTTAATTTTGTCATAAAATGCAGTGTGTACATTATGAGGAGAGGCATACGTTTTATTTTTGGAGACGGTTCGCTTCACTAAAAGCTTCCCTGGAGGCTCTGGGGGTGTGATTCCAGGAGACAAACAGCTTTGTTCTGGTTTAACTCTGGTATTTCAATGCACATGAGCTGCTGATAAATGCTGTTAGCATTGTGTTAGTTCATCACATCACATCAAGGTAATATTGTTCTTGATGCTTGATGTCTCTGGTGGTCAGACACTTTAGAAATAATAAAAACAATTAGAGGCGTTAACGTCTCAACCTTGTTTTTCTGTATTCATCTCCCTTCTTTTTACCTTTTGAGACTGACAATTTGATTTGCGAATGAGTTCAATGTTTTATGTGTCTCAGAAGAATAACAGGGATTCAATTGGGAAACTTAAAACAGCTCCATATTTAAGCAGATTGATACCAAAGGCTCTGATATCACATTGGTTGTGGGATGGAAATTAATACTCTGTCATGTGAAGATGTCAGAAAAAACTACTATTATACTTTCTGCTGTCAAAATAATATTTATCATTACAGTTCCAACTATTCTCTATAGGTATTTTAATTTCCATATAAACCAGATTCAACATTGCTAAATTAGTAGTACTCACTTAGTTTTTTTGTCCTTCTACTTGTTAGTAATCCTTGGGTTTAACAGTCTAATATTAGCTAATTAGTGGACCAAACTATATACTGTCTCCTAAAAAGAGCTAGTCTTCAGCTTGCAGCATCACATAAATGTTGGTTTTGTAGCTCACAAATTTGTTTTTGAAAATGTTGAACATTAAAAAAGGATAGATGGTAAAATTACCTATAAATAACAATATGACAAGAATCACTGTAATGGCAATATGTAAGGTAAGGCGAGGTAAGGCGAGGTCATTATATTTATGTAGCACTTTTTCAGCAACAAGGCAGTTCAAAGTGCTTTACATGAAGGAAATACAAACAAAACAACAAACTAAAAAAAAATGTTAAAAGTATAAAACTACATGTTGGTTCCCCATGTTTAATTAAAGTAAGAATAAGTAATACGTCATTTATAAACTAGTAGATGTTTCTCTGGATTCTTGTTCTGATCAAACTAGATGTTGGTTCCAGTTGTTCTGGGTTGAGTTCTAGATTTGTATAACATAAAGCCGGATGTTGGTTCTCCATGTTTGATTCTTGTTCTGGATTGTTGAGTTCATAGTGTTTGAAAACTAACATGAGTTTCTCTGATATTTGTGCTGATATTAAAACCATAAAGCTAAATATTGGTGTAAAGTAACAAGTGCGCCAAAGTTTATAAAAGCAATAAACTAAATAGTATATATCTAAATGTTGGTCTAAAGTGATCAGTACGGAATAATTTCACAGTTTCACAATTTCACTGTCACGTTGTCTACAACATGTTGATGCAGTCAACATTTTTCCTTTAATCAATATTGATCATAATGAACATACTAGCAGGTATTCAAGGGAATCATTTTCCCTGCGCCTCCCTGACACTTACTCAATGGAGAATTGAATTCTGTCTCACACATTTTGTTTTACTCAGAGCTACATCACACCTGGCTGGACAAAGCCTCCCCTACAGAAAGCCAAACTGGCTCTCAAGTGGCTCAATGTTTGACTCATTATGTGGTTCATGGGTGGCTGGCTGTGGAAAAAGCCAAATGGCCGTGCAGCCGAACTGCGTGTTGCTTTTACAGAGAGAAACATCTGGCTGCTGCTCCCTCTGCACCCACGCAATATGATGCCGTGGTTCACTTTTACACAATCAAAGATTGTGACGCAGATTTTTGCCAAAGAACCAAAAACAAATCAGGTTTGTGTCTAAATTGAAATCATTGCGATTTTAGCAAATTAACTCATTTGAAAAGCTGTTTGTTTGGTTGCAAGACAAGCAAAGCTGCTAATATAACCCGAAATAAGAAAGTTTCTTTTTCTTCCGAAAACCTGAATTACTGCTTCTGCAGAAGCAGTGAATCTGCTTTGTACGTTTGCAATAAATAATGTATTTCAAACCAAAAATCTGAGCTAAAATGAAATCACACATTGACCAAAATAAAGATGAAATACATTTTCAAGTAAAATAAGATCAACTATGAACAAACACGTTCCTCCGAATTAGAGTTCAGTGCAGAATCATTGCAAGAATAACAGGCCTCAGCTGAACCAAACAACCACCTGTAAAAGTCTATTGAGAAGATGCTGCAAAAAAGCTAAATAGCACAACTTAGATCTAATAACTAATGAGAACAAATATCAGCATGTTCATTTACCTTCAGGATAAAACAGTAGCTCTGAAGGGTTGCAGTAGGACCTGAACAAACTCACTTCGTTTATAGTTCATCCCGCTGCTCTCAGTTTGATCTGCATGCAAAGATCTTCCACCTTTGAAGCAATAAGAGAGGTTTTGTTTTTCTGTTGCATTGTAAATTATTATCCAGTTAGAAAAATGTACACTCTTTCTGAATCCTCTAGCAACGTTGCCCCGGCAACGTTACCGGGCCCTCGGATCAGAGTAAACATCTGAGTGTTTTTCCCAACGTTTTCCAGCAAATTTTTTCTTTAGGTTTTTTTAATTCGTCTGCACTGCTGATGCCAAACCCTGGAGCCTAAGGATCCGGGTCATGTGGTGTCATTTCTTTTTCTTCCCTCCTTTTCTCCTGCTGTGTTTCTTTTCTACATTCATTTCCTCCCCCCAGCAGGTGAGATGGGTGCAGCTTCCTCCTCGGTGCTGCGCGGCACACCTGCAGCTGATTCTCCCCTGATTACTGATGCAAGCGATGGAAACTAGAGTCAAATTCCTTGTTTGTACCCAAAATATAGGTGATTTAGTGAGGAATAAAGTCGATTTTCGTTCTGATTCTAACAAGCTGCAGGTTTTTAAGTCTCTGACCAGCATTCAGAATCAGTCTGTTGACCGACACTGGTCACTGAGAAGATTCTTTAAAAACTTCTCTGAGTTTATTCCATCATCATTCATGTCTCCTGAAAAGTGCTGCCTGCTCTTCATCAACACGTACGGTACAGACTCATCTGGACTCCCTGTCTTCTGTCTGCGTCTTTGCCGTTCTTTGGCTCCTCTGCACCTGGGATCTCTGTGACCTCTGCCCTCAAGCTTCTGTTGTTACGTCAAAAGTCAGCAGATTACTGAGTTCTAACAACTCAGTAATCTGAGTTTTCCTTTGAAGACCTGCTTTACACTGGGTACTAATGTTGAAATATGCACAAGAGCGTTAAATACCAAAATCCTAAAAGACTTGAACATTTATGGTAACTCAGAGACACATGCACCGTTCTGTCCTGCAGAGCTTCATCACTTCCAGCACTATCTGTGGCTCAATAGGAACCTGATGAAATACCCAAATTTGTAAAAAGCTGATTTAAAAATGAACCAAGTACAACTAAATGTATCCATTTTTCAAAGATAACCACAGAAAATTTAAAACATTTCTCAGCTCCTTAAGGAGGAATCTGTGATTAGTCCATTAGTCTGTGGGTTGGCTGAAACCCAGACAGATGGCTTGATTTTCATTTTTTGTTCTCAAGGAGAGGACATTTTATCAGTAATGTGTCTTCTTGTTATGCTTTTGATGTATTTTTTTTCCCTTTGCTCTTATTACCTGTGTTTGCCAAACTCAGTTGTTTGAAACTGACATTTTGGGCAACGCTGCTTCAAGAATCCCGCTGACCTTTAGATTTGTGTTGGGCAAAAATGATTTGGCTTCTTCTGAAGGGAAATACAATAAGTGATAAGGGAAAAAACACTCAGACATCAGAGTTGGCATTTGTATCAAGTGAAAGTGGGTATAAAAATCAATGGCAGCAACACAGCCTTTACCTTACTGATAGAGTTCAAAACTCTATTCGTTACATGGAGTTTTATTGGGCTGTATATGTAAAGAATTGATGACTGATCAATTTGAGAGAAGACAAAACAGTAGTCTGTTTACTAGTCTGCAGTCTCTGCAGTGTGTCTACAAAAAGTGTTTACATCTAAAGCTCTGGAAACAATGAAGCGCCCACTGCACTGAACCCCATTGAAAAACACATGGTTAATCTACCAAATATTGATTTCTGAGTTCAAACATTAGTATTGTTGTTTCTAAATGAATATGAACTTGTTTTTTTTTTTTTTTTTCACATTACCTGAGATCTGACAGCAATGCATCTTTTCTGCTATTTTGAACATTTCTCACTTTCTGTAAATACTAAAGTTCTCCTTGGATTTTCAGAGACAAGCAAATACGTCAGTAATATGAAATGACATTTTCATATTTCATAATATGTAATATGAAATTTCGATCATAAATATGGTAACACGCAACACGCGTTACTGTTGAGCTGGTTCGCTACAACTTTTTTTGCATTCATATCATCTTTTGGAAGAGATTACTTTTTATTGCTTGACAATGTCGACTTTCTTTCTCTTCAGCACAAACATTTATTTTTCTTATTACTTTGCAGACTTGTCTGTTGTTTGTGTTTGAAGTGCTGTACAATTATTCAGCCTCTCAAACCAGAGTTTCTTTCGAGCAGTAATGAGATATTCAGCCTTCAGAGGTAACTATTACAGTCAAGCACTTTCATTTAAAAAATATGTCTCTAATACCCACAGTGTTTATGTATTGTAATATAAATTGGAAAAAAAACCCCAACATCCTGAGATAACACAAACCACCACGAAAGATTTCAAATTCGAATAGCAGAAAATAACTCAAAAAACACAATTTAATGTTAACGTGAAGGAAAAAAAACACCAACAATGTTGCCTAGAAAAAAAAAAAATATATATATTGCTACTGTATTAAGCCAAGCATTCCTTTAGTTATAAAGTTATATTTTGTCTATATGAAGAGCTCTCTCGGTAACAAGCGTGAAAACAAGCTGGAGTGGCAGCGAGTTATTTGTGTCAAGTGTAATATGGATTTCTCAGAAAATCACCCACCTGGGTATAAACAGTGGCACTGGTTGTTGTGTGCTAGCCTCCTCCTGCCGCCCATAAAGAGCTCCCACTCAGCACCACTGCGCTGCAGGGGCGGCTACAGACAGGTGCTGCTGTGAGATTAACAGATGCACAGCACTGCAGGGTTCCAAACTCAACGGTGCTTACGCCGAGATGCTGAACACCTTGTCAGCACGTGGTTCACGCCCGCTCCCTCTGGACACATTCCTGATAAGGATCAATGATTTTTGAAAGATATACTTGTCCAATCAGAAAAAAAAAAAAAAAAAAAACCTCCAAAAAAAACAGAAACCTGAAAATGACAGAAAAAAATGTGAGCGTCTGAGGTGTATTCATGGCTAGACAAAGGAAGTGGCAAAGTGTTACGCAAAGTGCTAAAGAATCAATTCTGTTCATTCTAAAGTGAGATGTTAGAAACAAAAAGTCACAGTCACTTTGTGAAACTCTCACAAGTGATTAACAAATGCTTAAAATAAGAAAAAAAAAATACTCCCCATAAAGCAAACATACAGCAGAGTTAGGTTTAATACTGTGTATTAACATTATTATTAAGGGAAGCTTAGAGTTGAGATGTCTCCAAGCCTATTAGATGCTAGTGAGCTACATGCTAACCACTTGGTAAGGTGCCAAAAAATAAATCGTTTTTTTTTTTTTTTTCCCAAAATTACTACATACCAATATGAGGGTTTGCTAAACGCTGCTGAAAAATGGACTTTGACCAAATGGGACTAAGATTGAACTTTTCAGCTACACGCCAAGCGGCTCTGGCAAAAACATTGACAAAAAAGCCAGTGAGTTTAACATTAGAGGTTTTTTCATAATGTTTGAGTGGGAAATTATCCTGCTGCTTTAATAAAGCAGACTTTATTTGAATCAGTTTTGCATATTTATACCACAGGCACCAATAAGTGTGGAGGACACCTGTGTATCTCGGTTCCCTCACGTTTTACAATCCGACATCTTTTTCTTTACAGACCAGAAACCATGAAGAAGACGACAGCAGGAAGCAGTTACAGGATCAGGGCGCCACCTTATTTTTAATGGTTAATTGCATGAGATGATTTCTATTCAATTTCTTATTGAACAGAAACACTAATGAAAAACTACTCGTGTTTTTTCAAGAGCAACGGATTACGGCTTTGCACTCTTTGTGTTTTCAAATTCATAGAAATGTTTGTGTCTTGATAAAAATGCCATTTGACCAGCAGTTCAGTTTTCAGACTTTTAAATGTGTCTTCACCAATATAACGCCTACTTTTAGGTTTGTTCTAGTGAGGCCTTTCACAGAATACCTTGTCAGTTCTTGTGTAAATCGTTACACAAATCCTGCTGCTGGGTGGAGATGGGGAGGATTGAGTTAAAAATCCTCAGCTGAAAACCTCTTCATAGAGTCGCCTCCGGGTTAATTAACACGCGCTCACCTGAGCACCACACTCTGCAGAGACTCCTGCCAAAAAGCCGCTTTCCGGGCTGCAGTGAGTGCATCTCACTTGAACAGAACACCGTAAAAAGCCAGGTGTGGCAATCAGATGCATCCTACCGCAGCATGGTCCCGGTTTGAATCTTTATTCATGAAAAGGATTTTTTGTGGCTGAAAGGACTCCATACAGGCAGCGAGGAGCAGAAGCAGCTCTAAACCATCTCAGCCACCCCATCACCACCTCACCTCCTGCCCCCACCTCACTCTGTTAAGTGGAAACATTTTGTTCTTCCTTATCTCCTGCAGCCTTCTGAGTCCGGACTGTCTCCTGTGTGTTCAGCCCCAAGGTCGCGGCTCAATTTGTATTATGACTGATTCTCCCACACATGTCCCCCAATTCACACAGAGAACACTGCGAGGATGAGCACTGATGCAGTAAATTTCCTTTTTCCGGGGGAGTCGCTCTAACCGGAGCTGGACGGCCTGCCGGCGGCGAGGGGAGGCATTCGCGAAAAGGACTCACCAAAGAGGAGTTTCTGTCACCACAGACTGCTCTTATCATTTCTCTCCTTGATTAGAGGGGGAGATTTCATGCCTGAAGGTCAACTTTAGGGCTCCAAGCAGGGGGCTGATAAAGGCTGGGAGAAAACACATTAAAGGAAACCTTCCACTCCTCACTGATAACCATCGGTTTGACAACACCTCTCAAGAAATTATTACAAACACAAAGGAAAAGGTCTTTTTGCCCTTTACCTTTTCATATGTGTGTAGTTTTGGTCACTGTGTGGCCAATTTTCAGAAGTATGAAAGCGGTCTCATGTAAGAAGGTTTCTGCTGATGTTTTCAAGGGGCGGTATTCAGAAACCTACCATGGCAACCATGTCTGGTAACAACCACTTTGCTTCGTCCAGAGGGTCTGGACTCTCGTTTCTGACAAAAGATTGCCTCCTGGGGGTGTGGACTACGTTATTCGTGAGGTTTTAAATTTTACCCCACCAAAACATTTTTGGAATGATTTTACCCGTGACGCCACGATGCGCCACTTCGACAATAAAACGCTTACCAGAAATTTCCTGCATCACAAACAGCCATCCTCTGCCGCAAAGACAGACACACCGAAACAAACAGAAGAATATATTCCTTTGTGCATGAACAGGTTTAATGACATCCAAGTTATTTAATTGCTGACAAGTTGAAACCATTTTCTAAGAGCTAATAGCCTTTCTGGACAAAGTACACCACATTATTAAAGGTTCTGTCTCAATTGTTCCAAAAGGAAGGGAAGAGAAAGATCATATTGACAGGTAATAATTTGTGTAAATTTACTTCTGAGACTCAGAACAGGTGGCCCAAATGCCTGGAGTGCGAACGTGGGCAGGCACCCAGGAGCAGAGAAAAAAAAAGACATTAGGGAAGCTTCCCAGACTAACATTCAGATCGATTTGGATTCAGCACTCAGGAGATGCCAGATTTAGTCAAATATGAGATTAAGTATCTCCCGTTCTTTTTTTTTCTTTTTTTTTTTTTTTTTTTTTTTTAACCAAAAGTAGACATTACAAACAAAGCAGTCGGTTTTTATACAGCAGACCTCTAATTCAGTGCGTATTGTATCCATATTCAAAGACGTGGGCTGTGCTGTGCTGATAAGACAGTAATGGAAATTTTTACTCGTGTCTCTTTGTATAGCAATTTAAATGCATTCCAATAACAATGCCATGTATGAAATGGCTCCTCTAAAAGAAGTATATTACTTGAAAACATTCATATTCATGTATTGTCTAATTCGTGCGCACACCTTGGTGAACAGCTGAATCATTTTCAGATAGTTTCTCACTTATTTTTTTATTCACAGAAACTCATTTCTGAAAATTGGGTGTTTCTGTTTTTTGTTTTTTTTTCCTTAGCGCTTCAAATGCTTTCAAACCAGGACGCTATGAATTTAATTAAGCTGCCGTTATCTGAGCTTTTAATGTTTTTGTCATGGCGTTGCGTTATTTCTCATTGCTGGAATAGTCTCTCTCCTTTGTGAAGGCCAACGTTCAATCAATGAGAGAGAGAAGAGAAAAAAAGAGAAATGTATCCAGCTAAGGTAAGGCCTTTGCTCCAGTGAGGCAACTTTCAGTACCTAATTTCCATTAGGTCCCAGAATGGTACATAATGCATATGTTCAAAGCTTTAATTAGATGCATTATGCAGGGGAGCTGGGCTGCGCTGAGAATATTTGGCACAGTGGTTAGCACTGCCACCACTGGCTCTCAGAACAACATCTATGGCTTCCTGTGTAGAAATATCTTAACTGCTGCTGCTTGCTATTATACACATTACAGTAGAAATGAAAAAGGCACTATTATATATTTTCTAGGCACATTGTATCAGGTTGTAGCAAAATCAAGTAACTATTTTCATTACAAAAATGATGTACATATCACATTTGACTTTGTAATTTAACACCCTGAAATTGGGTCTCTGTCTCTTTAAGAAACTCCTGCTCTTTCTGAAATTCCACCAGGATGTCATCACAACATGGCTCCTCTGTTAACCTTTTAGCAACGTTTTAACCAGCGTTTCACTGAGAAGTAACTTGTTTAATGAGCTCGTCAGATGCACAGTTCCACCAGCTGTTTGCTAATTTCTGCTGGCTAGTCTGAAGGAACTGTGTCCTGACAGAAAGGCTGCTCTGTGAGGTGAAAGATCAGACGCTTGGACATTCTAGCTTGGAGGAGGAGCTGCACCTCAGAGCTGGTCCTCGGTTGCCCTAAGGGTTCTGCACAGCTGTATGGTTGCCATGGGAGATTAGAGAATTTCTCAAACATGCCAGAAAGAATCAAGGCAACACTTCAGGTATATTTTTGATGAGGGAATAACATTATAACGTAATGTAAACCTCAGAAAAGTCAATTTATACATAATACTACACATGCAAATTATCCACTGTGACTGGGATCCATTTACTGCTTCAGGGAGGTATACCCAACTGATCACACCCCTTTGATTATGTTTTTTTAATTACCTTATTGCTATTATTTTCCTTTTTTTAACACTTAAAAAAGCATTTTGCTGTTTATTTAAAATCTGTAAGACTTTTGGAAAGCTAATAGTCTACATTATATTTTTAAGCTAACCAAGTTAATTTTAATCAACAACAATGACACTGAAAATGATACAGAGTAACTTTCTAGGTTTCTATCAAACACCAGAACAATAAGACATTAAGGATGAAACGTGTCGAGAGTCGCCTTCAGAGTGAATCGTCACATTGTTTGCTGCTAAATGTCACTTTGAGAACAAAGTGGCTGCCTCAAAGTTTCTAAAACAGAAAAAAAGTTTTTCAACTTTAAACCATGCAAACATTTGCATTCCTTCAAATTTGTTGAGTGTATCTGTGGCCTGATAAAACAATGTCCAGCTGCACACATACAAAACTCTCTGCTGGCCCAGTCAAAGTCTGCAGCATTGTGTCTTGTGAAAATAGATCAATCTCGTCTTCTGTGATCTATAAGACATCTGATTTGTGGCTTATTTATCTTCTGGTTATTAAAGCAAACAATAGAATGTAACAGTAAAGAATCAGGACAGAATAACAGATGGTAAATAAGAGCCAGTGGGACCAGGGCCCAAGACATTATCGGATGTAGACAGGGACCAACAGGGGCCAGTGTCCATATAGAACTGTCCTGGCCCCCATGTGGCCCCTGTACTAATGAGATAACACTAAATCAGTTTCTTATGATGATATGATGATGATGATGATGATGATGATGATGATGATGATGATGATGATGATGATGATGATGATGATGATGATGATGATGATGATGATGATGATGATGATGATGGCACAGGTAGCTGGAACTAATTGGTCCATTTTGACCAATTTATTTTTTTTACCTTCACAGTTCTAACTTTAACAGTGGATTAAAAATGAAAGTGTTACACTTTTAGCTCCAGTCATAAAATTGTAACATTTTGCTGGTTCAGATCAAAACATAGATTTGTTGCATTATGGCAAAACAGTGATTGAAAATATCACTTCTGTAAACATGTTGTTCTTTTAAGTCACATTCCAGAGTGAAATTTCTTTCTAAACTTTTCCACATTTTAACAAAAAAACAACAAACACTGTGCAGACCTTTCACTTGACCATTTTTATTTCAATAACACTAATCAACAGATAGTATTGTTTTCACCAGTGTGATGAAACCAGACAGGCCACATAGCGAAACCATGTAAGGCTTCATTCAGTATGAAATATTTAATCCTAAACCATCTATCAAGAGCATGCCAATGGAAGTTCAGCTTGTTTGCAGAGTAAATATTTCAGGTTGATTAACATTCCGGTTTTTATTGGGTATTCACATGCTTTTGTTATTTGTTTAGGGCAATAATTTGCCAGTTTGAAGTAAACACATGGCTTCTTAACATCTCCATCACAAGCATTTAGTTGTGCAGTGTGCTGCCGTGGTAACAGTCTAATTAACTTCTGCACCTTTCTTTCTTTCTTTCTTTCTTTCTTTCTTTCTTTCTTTCTTTCTT
>VMRN01000589.1:0-26094 GCA_010277015.1 Poeciliopsis turrubarensis
ATGCCAGGAGGAATGCCAGGAGGAATGCCAGGAGGAATGCCAGGAGGCTTCCCTGGCGGAGCCGGAGCTGGTTCTTCCTCTGGCCCAACCATCGAGGAAGTCGACTAAATATAAGCAACAAGCACAACAGTTACTTATCTTTGCTTGATTATATGTACTGGCTGTTCAAACCATGCATTTTGTGCCAAATGGGCACAACATAAAAATTCAACTTATTTTTGCTCTACAGCATCACTCTTAGTGTAATGAGCTGTTGCTAAAATAGCAATAGGCTCCTTCTTGCCAGAAAGAGCCTTTGTCTCTGAACTTTCTCCCTTTCAGACATAATTACAAATCATAGAGATGTTTTATAGGCCAGCACAAATAGGTTCACACACACCTGTGAAGTAAATATTAAAGTATGTATGGTTCTCAACACTTTTTGGCAAATGTGAAGCAGACCCCTGAATTAAAGTTTGCCCAACCATATTTCAATGCAAGAGCTTCTTTGTGATATCACTATTCAAGCTTTGTAAATCCAGAGGCATTTCAGTTTTTTTTTCAGAAGAGCTCAAGCTTGGTTCTGTTGGATGGAGAGTCTTTGTAAACAATATATTCTAATTCTAGTCAGAAGAAAATCACAATCACAATTAAAGTTGACCTATTCCATTCAGACACACGTGCTTTCATTTAAACCGTTCCATTTTCAGCTCTGTCTGTATGTTTCTGGTCATTGTCTTGCTGTAAGGTGACCTTCAACCCCAGCTTTAAATTTTACAGGATTCCTTCCAACATTGCCTTGTGTTTAAGACCACAATCCATCAACTCTGTCCACTTTCCAATCTCTACAAAGAAAATCACAAACTTACCACCAGCATCACACTTAGCATGTCAGGCAAAAGGTTGAATTTTTGGTCTGATGTGACCAGAGTACCTTCTACCACCTATTGGACTTGTTGCAAATTGCACAGAGACAACTGAGAAAAATTTTCACTTTTGAATAGTCATACATTTCAGACAGCCATTCAGATGGGTTGAACAGTGAGATAAAACATGTTTAAAGCTGGTGGCATTTCTGCTGTCAAAGCCTAAAATGTTGCAATAAACATCTATGCATCTTTACCTCTGACTGTCTGCTGTGTTCATTGACCTTCATGATGCTGTTTGTGTTGTTAAACAAACCTCTGAGAAATTCATACAGCTGCATTTATACTAAGCTCAAATTACTTGGGTAGAGTGTGTTTACTAATTAGTTTCAGTGGACTTTTTTGGGAGCAAAAAAGTTAAATTGGTTGAACCCCAGTCCAACCAATTTGCATGCCACACTTGGCTTTTTTCCAGATTTTGATGTGCAAAAACCCTTGAAAAAGATTAGGTATTTCCTCCTTCCTATTGACAATCGTGTGTCATTAAACGCAAAGATGCAGTGAAATGCACTCAGGCTTGAGGTGTGTTCAGTCTTCAGTGTTTAATTGTATAAATCATTAAGGTTTACTTTAAATAACTCTCCAACAAATTAATAAGTTAATAACAAGACATGCAATGTGGCGACTATTTTACCAATCTGACAGACTCTTCCTGAAATATAACCACATTTTGATCAGTATATTTTTAATGTGTATCAACTTACCTCACAGAAAATGAAGGAAAAGGTGTTAAAAACAGCTCCTGAGTAGGAGAAGTAAGCGTTCATCAACAGAATGTGATGTCTGTTCTCGATGCTTGCATCAAGCTTCACTTACTGAATCATTTTTAATAGCAACAGCAAAGGAAAACCGTGTTGGTGTTTCTTCCAAATCAAATAATTTTGTGATAAATTTTTTTCTAATTCAAGTGTGACTTTAGATTGTCGAAGGTGCTTATCGGCAGGTGGTGTTTTCTCACGCGGGGGCTGGCGAAACATGGATGGGGAGGGGTTTGTGCTAATGGCTGCCCACAGAAGTCAGGGTCAGTCGTGTGGGATGCACCTATAAATGCTTGTGTAGCACAAAGTTACCAGGTCGGGTAGACTTGAATCAAAGTTGGGCCACAGTTATGTTCTTGCTTATTAGCTGTTTTGCGCTTGTGGCCTCCACACTGGGTGAGTGGCACTATAACTTTATTTCATGCTTTCATCTCCAGGCAAACCATAAAAGAATTGCAGTAAAAACATTGTCTAAGAATCATTGACATTTCACGTTTTAATTAGATTGTGCCTACATGTGCACTGATTACACTGTAATGTAACTGAGCATAGCCATTGCAATTAGGAACAAGAATGATGCTGAATATAATCTTTGGGCCTCAGGGTGTGGAGTGCCTACTATTAAGCCCCAGGTGAGTGGATACAACAAGATTGTTAATGGCGAGAATGCAGTGTCCGGTTCCTGGCCCTGGCAAGTTTCTCTTCAGGTATGTTGCTCAGTCTTCTGAAATTCTCCAGTTCTGTTGAATCATGCAAAAACAAAATCCTCAGGCAAAGAAAATCTCTTGAAGAGACATTGTTCCAAACTTAGGACAGCAGCGGGTTTCACTTCTGTGGAGGATCACTGATCAACGAGTACTGGGTTGTCACAGCTGCTCACTGCCGTGTGTCGTAAGTTGCTAGATGTGTCTCATTGCAAACATTTGAAAAGTGTTTACTGAAAGTAAGTAATTAATAAGACGGCCTTTCATCTTGGTAGGCCGTCAAGCCACCGAGTGATCCTGGGTGAGCACGATCGGCAGTACAACAGCGAGCCCATTCAGATCAAGACCATTTCTAGGGTAAGGAAAATCATTCAAAAAAAAAAAAAATCTCTTTTCTAAAACGTGAGCTATTTATCTGTGTGACAGATATTTAAACTTTTTTTGAAATAATTTAACATTTTTTCTTCACCTCTGTGAACAGGCCCTCACCCACCCTTACTTCAACTCAAACACCCTTAACTATGACATCACACTTCTGAGGCTCTCCTCCCCAGCACAGTTCAACTCCCGCGTGTCTCCAGTGTGTTTGCTCTCCTCCAGCAGCAGTATCCCCTCTGGAACCAAATGTGTCACCACTGGATGGGGGAGGACAGGACAAACCTGTGAGTGAGCCTCTTTACGTGTCTAATCCGGATCATTTTACAAGCACCAAAGCTGGAAAACCTGATATTAAAAAAAGCCCTGTAATGGATTTGGAGTGATTGTGGTTTTTTTTCTGTCTTCTCAGCAAGCCCTCGTTACCTGCAGCAGACCTCTCTGCCTCTGCTCAGCCCTGCTCAGTGCAGGAATTACTGGGGTACCAGCAGAATCACCGATGTCATGATCTGTGCTGGTGCTTCTGGAGTGTCTTCCTGCCAGGTAACGTGCAGTTCAATGGTGTGAAATGTGAAATTAAATATGCTCTTTTAAAAACTTTGTATAAAATGCCCTTTAAATGTGAGTGTGTGATTGTGTATATATCATCTGAGTCACCAACTGTCCTATTGCTACACTTTTTCCTGTTTTTAAAATCTGCCAGCCCAGAGCTCACAGAAGGCAGAACACAGATACTGTATGAATGCAAGTTCATTCATCTTAAGTTAATCTTGTTCACTATTTGCCTTGTTTCAGGGTGACTCTGGTGGCCCTCTGGTGTGTGAAAGCAGTGGTGTGTGGTATCTTGTGGGTATTGTGTCTTGGGGCACCACCAACTGCAATGTGTACGCTCCGGCAGTGTATGCCCGCGTGTCCTACCTGCGCAGCTGGATCGACCAGACCCTTGCTTACAACTAAGCAGAAAAACTCTGATGGAAACATAGAAAAGCCGACGTTGGATTATACTGTGAATAAATAGAACCAGTGTCTGTTCGGTGCTTTCTCAAGAAATCAAGCAATAAAATCTTGAAGACTTGCTTGTGTCATGTTCTTAAATAAGATATGTATGTATGCATGGTGTGTGTTTGTGTGGCCTTGAATTTGATGCATTATAACGACCATTTTCCTCACTCATGCTACGTTGTGGGGACTTACTGGTTATGGGTAAGGCTTAGGACTAAAGTGTGAATTGAGTTTGGAGTTAAGTATGAACTGGTTATAGTTAGATTTAGGATAAGTGTTAGAATTAAGCTACAGAAATGAATGAAAATGAATGGAGGCCACTGCAAAGTCCTTGTGAAGATAGAAAAACGTGTACGTGCGTGGGTGCGTGTGCTTGCGTGTTAATGTGCGTGTATCTGTGTGCATATGTGCAATTTCAGAATTTATGTGGACATGAGGTCAACATGAGGTCAACAAGAACTTCTGATGGTGAAGGAAAAACCACAATGTCTTTAACTTAATTTAAGCTTTACATTTAGTTTTAAGATAAATAAGTAAAGAAAACAAATGTTCACGTATCCAGAGAAAAAAATACACATAATGCTCTTAGCAGTAGATGTGTTTTTAGGAACTTGTGATCATTTGTGCTGTTTTTTGAAGTAATTCAATCAGCAAAAGCATTTGTAAAATTAGAACGTCATTTCCAATTAGATAAATCCAGTATACCTATAGTATCGTCATTATAGCACCAACAACTTCTTAGAATAAACACAGTGTGATCATTCCTGTTGCACAACACACATATGGTCTTTCAGATAACATTAATATGGAAGTGGCATCTAACGCTTTGTGTGTCTCTCCAGCTTACAGTGAGTTTGAACCTCTCCATAAATGTCAATCAGTCGCCCATAGTAAGCTCTACAATGACTGATGGGTACAATAAAGTTTATTCATATTTACCAAACTTGTCTTCAAACTTGACAGTTTCTTCTTGACATGATCGACATTACTAATAAATGTCAATTTAATAAGTTAGAAATAATTAATGTACTTAATTAGTGTCCTGTGTGTTTCAGCCCATTCAGTTTGTCCCTGATCAATGAATTGTCCAGATCTTTTTTTTAGCAGGTTTGTTTATTTATTATTAAAACAGACACTCAAGTGTACATGTAATATTAACCAGTCTTGTTATGAATGAAAAAAACTTGAGAGTCTTTCTTTAATGGTTGTGTTTTTTTGTGTTTGTTTGTTTTTTGGTTAAAGTTATACATATAGACTCTAAAACTATTCCCAAGGTGGTGGTGTTCTCAGCATCAGTGTCTAGGACACATCCTGCCAAATTGTTGCCACACAAGCCTTTTTTGTGCATTTAAATCAGATGTTCACACAGTTTCCCATATTTGGCTTATTGCCTCTAAACTGTTCTTAGTTATAAGCAGTCTTCTCTACAAACACACACTTGCCATATTTGGCAACCCTTTAGCCAACAGCTTTGATTGTCTTTAAGCTCTGTTGAGAATTCATACTTTGCTTTTTTATCACTCTCAGCAAAAGGTTCTGTTTTAAATGTGTTGCAATCCTAAACTGGGGTCTCGAGACCTAATGTGCAACCAGACACTACAACTGCAATCTAATAATGCTTTTTCTAAACCCTTTACCTTTGCGAGGTCTGTCAAAGCCAAACCCTCAACAAGTTGAAATGGTGAAATGGAGAGAAGTAAAAGCTGTTTTGACTTTTGGCGGAAGCTAGAGTATGCAACTTTACTCAGGAAGGTGACTCAAGCACCATACTGAAAGGCCTATTCAGCACAGATATAATCTGGACACTTTTGATGTCAGGCTGCAGTCTGAGCCATCCACTTGATTGCTTATTAACCAGCAAAATATTTGCATAACCCTTTTGATTTAAAAGGGTATTTAGCTTCTTGCAGGTCTTGCATATGCACGTGTGTGCATGCATGCGTGCGTGTGCATGGGTGTGTGTGTGTGTGTGTGTGTGTGTGTGTGTGTGTATGTGAATGTTGTGCAATTTTGAGGACTTAGCTGTTAATAAGCAGGAATGCAACGTGATATGTTTTGCAAAATGGCAGTTCCTGTGAAATCACCTTCATGACCAAGATATGTTTCCTGTTTATTAAAAGCTTCTTTTGCATAAGGTCTGAAAATAAGATGGAAACCTTTTACAAACATCAGATGTTTTATTGCACAGAAACTGAAGAACGTTGCTTCTTCACATCGATGAACAGACACATTTAGGAACGTTATCCTGAGAATATTGTTGATTTGTATTTGTGACATGTGCAATGACAATAAAGTTGAATTCTATTTTATGCAGGAGGTGCTCCAAAAAGTCAGGATTCATGACATTTATTGCTATATGCAATGAAAAATAGTGATGTATAATTTCAATGTCACCAAAACCAGAAATTTGAAGAGGCGGTATTTTGATGGTGTTTGATTTTCAACCAAATGGTTTGGTATGTGTTCTCATAATTACTCAGACACAAAATAAGTCCTTCACTTATTTGTGTTTGTTGTCATGTAGGTGTGTGATCTCTACAAGTGGATGTCATTGCATCAATACGTCAGACATTTCTTACAGAAAATACACTAGAATTTGTAATTGATACTGTGCAAATGCATCCTACCTGAGCAGCCGCAGAGCGATACAAAACATCTCTTTAAAAACAAATCACTCTTGCAAACTAATGATAAATCCTAAAAGGGCTTTCTGTCACTGTGAAAAAAAATTCTAATATTCTTGTTCGTATTGCAATGCACTACTGTCATTTTGCTCACTCCTTTTTGTGAGCAACAAAGTCTCATTGGCAGCTTGACGAGCTGTGAGGGAGGAGTGATATTACAGGGTGAAGAAATAAAGCTCTGAACAGTTAGAGCCCAACTCAGACTGAACAGACACTCTTGCACAATGGATATTGGTAAGAGTTTTTAAAACTACAATTAACTTGGGTAGTGTTGTTGATATGTTGTACTAGCAGGAATGAGTAAGACAATGTATCCTCTAACTAACCCTCTAACTAACCTTTGAAATGACAAAGTTTAGATAAGCTTTACCTTTGCTCAAACAGGGAATCTTGTTATTTCCTAGTCTGTCAATTCAGATAAACTAGTCGTAATTTAGATGCCTTTGTCTTTCATCTTATATTGCACATCAAATGACTATATTGTTATATCACAATTTGTTTTTCTTTCAGTGTATTCTTACAAATATGTTTTCAAATATTTCCAATTTTCTGTCATCAGATTCGGTTCTGAAGCATGTCCAAACATTCTCACTGGTCGCCTACTGTGTGATTATAGTGGTTGGGACAGTGGGCAATGGTCTGGTCATCTACGTGACCGGCTTCAAGATGAAGAAAACAGTCAACTCTGTGTGGTTTCTCAACTTGGCTCTGGCAGACTTCCTCTTTACAGCGTTCCTGGTGTTTACAGCAGTCTCTCTCTCTCAGCAGCACCACTGGCCCTTTGGACAGTTCATGTGCAAACTCAACAACTTTGTGAGCTTGGTCAACATGTTTGCCAGCGTCTTTTTTCTGACAGCTATAAGTCTGGATCGTTGCTTGTCCATCTGGGTGGTGGTGTGGGCACAAAACAAGCGCACCGTCCTGAAGGCTCAAATCATCTGCGCGGCAATATGGTTGGGTGCAGGGATTTGCAGCACACCTTCCGCCTTCTTTCGCAATGTGATAAAACATGGTAATAAGACATACTGCAACTACTCTTCAAGAGAAATAGTATGGCATCTGAATATTTTCCGTTTTCTGATGGGCTTTCTCATTCCATTCCTGGCAATATTTTTCACCTCTGTTGCTATAATCATCCGTTCCAGGCATCTGCAGCGGGCAAGAAAACGGAGATTTCATCGCATCCTTTTCTCTGTTATTTTTGCCTTCTTCATCTGCTGGTTGCCTTTTCATGTTATGAATTTTATAGAAGTCAGAGGCCAGCATCTCCAGAAAGTTGTTGCAATTGGAAGTACTCTAAGTGTGAGTCTTGCCTTCATGAACAGCTGCCTGAATCCCATCCTCTATGTTTTCATGTGTGACGAGTTCCAGAAGAAGCTCAAAAAGTCCTTATGTTTTGTCCTAGAAAGTGCTCTCACAGAGGAACATTTGTCTTTTGCGTCATCTCGCTCACTGTCATCTCACTTTTCACGGATTTCTCGAAAGTCAGAATCTTCAACCCCAGAAGATAAGCGTGTGCATACGTTGACTTTCACAGAGAGTAGGGTGGCATAGAACAAAGGAAAGGAAAATGTTCCAATTCTTATTGAAATGACAAGAAAAAAAAAAAAGACCAAAATACAGCTGATACCCATTTGTGGATTGATGGACAATGCCATGCACCAGTGGAGTGAAATAAGAAGAATATTTGCTGTTATGAGTGCTTTTTATGTGTCTTTAAATAATTTGTCTTTATTTTTTTTAAACATTTCCAATCACCAATTCTTATACTGTACCCTTATACTGAGTGATGTATGGCAGAATATTTTGATCTATATGATTATGAAAATGTAAGGTTGTTGAGGTAACTAATGAAAATATAAAAATTTTGTTTGTTTTTTTTTATTGTATCTCTGTGCTTAATAAACTGTGAACCTGCAGATTTTTGTGTATTTATCTTAGTATGTATGTATGCATGTATGACTCTGTCAGCTAAGAACAGTTTAGTTGCAAGGCTGAGTTATAAACAAGGAACAAACATAAAACACCCTTTTCAGTTTAAAGGTGGGCAGACAGAACATATACAGAGTAGTGGTCTCATCTACCAAGTTAAAAAATCCTTTCGTTTTAACCTCAGTTTACGACATTATTTTATGAAACAGAGGGGAGGTCCAAAGTGTTTCTGACAAACTAAGTGTCGTGTTGTAGTTTGTTGATCATGTTCCGGATCAACAAACTCATTGTTCATCATTTACTTTCAAAGAAATGTATTTATGTAATTAATTAATTTATTATATTTATCTAAATATAGCATATTTATCATTTACTAAACCAAACTAGGCTTTGGTATCTTATTGGTAGCTTCCTGTTTTGTTTAGGATAGTGTGGCCCTTTCCAGTCTCTTTACTTCCTGGTTTGTTACTGTTTCTATGTTTCCCAGACTTCTCTTGGTTTTGAGTCTTTCTTCTAATTGTGTTCTGTTTGTGTACTGCTTATTAATTTCTGGTCTCTGTTCAGTTCCTGTTCTGTCATTCATTTCCTCAATCTTTTTTCTCTGATTATGCGCTCAGATCCTTCCTCTCAGCTCATTAGTCTCAGTTGTCTCTTGTTCTTCTCATCAGTTCCCATTAGTATATTATCCCCTTGGGTTGTTTGGTCATGACTGGTTCATCTGTTCAGTTGAGTAATTCTGCCCTCCAAGTTTCTGATTTGTTTTTGGGTTTATTTCATTTCATTATGTTCAGTTCTTCAGTTTTTGAACCTCTGACTTTGTTGTTTTACTGAAGAATTGGATATCTTGGATTTATTCTTCCCCATAACTCCTGTACTTTATTGTTGGAAATTTTTCAGGCGGTGGTTTTCTGCACTCAGATGACTTAGTTTTGTTAACTATTCCTAAGGTTCACATTGATCATGGCAAGAAATCCTTCCAGTCTGCTGCTCCCTCAGATGGGAATCAACTACATAAAGATGTAATCTTGAAGAAAATGGTCTCTTTTAATGTATTTAAAGCCATTCTTAATCAGCTTGTGAATGTTTGTTTTTTGTTTGTAAGTGCCTTGACTAATATCAGGATGCATTTTACTCCTGTTTTTACTTTAATGGCTCTATTTGCTTTGTTGTTTTTGTTCCTTTATTATCCATACTGCAGTTTTGGTTTGTAACCATCCATGTCTTTCTGCCAGACCTGGCCAGGTCTCTCTTGAAAGAGAGATTATTAATCTCAATGAGGCACACCTGGTTAAATAAACAGGACCTACAATACATGTCATCAAAGCTTCCTTTTTCATCAAAGGTTCTTGTGGTTTTTCTGAAAAAAAAAAAACAAAAAAAAAACACAGAGCCTGAGGTCTAATTGTGAGTAATAACAGTATCATATCAACCAAAAGGGGGATTTTGGTTGAAGTGACAAATAAAATACTAAGTATTTTATTTGCAGGAAGTATTTATTTTATTTGAGTCATGGTTATTTCATGTAGTTAGGAAGGGACATGAAACAATTTATGAACGACTAAACATATTTCAAAACGTATTTTGCATTCAACGTATCGCATTGAATCTAGTTACTGTATTGCTGTTTTGTAAGTAGACTGAAAGACGTGGTACCTACTGAAAATAGAAAACAAAATCCACTGTCCTTTAAGTGTTGGGGAAAAAAAATGGAACCGGTGAACATTCAGACAAATTCTTGGCTAACTTAAACAGATCCGTAATAACCTGGAGTATGTTTTTTCATGATGTTGAACATTTACTTGAATATTGGTCAGATTTATCAACCTTTCTGATCATTTTTTTTTCTTTGAAAAACTGTAAAATGCTTTTTTATGTTGAAAGCATTATTCCTGCAGTTGTGTCTTCTTATATACATTTTGCAGCAGGTTTTAATCCTTTTAAAACATGCTTTGATGACCTTTTTCTATATATTACTACAATTGGGACTATTACCCGAGATTGTTTTGTGTTCCAGTTCCTCCCCGGTGCTATAAATGAGCACTACATTGTAACAGGATTCATTATCTATTGGTTACTTCACAACTAGGCTGGACAGATGGATAGAGTCAAACTTTTGGGGAAATATACAAATAAATTATTTGCATATGGTAAAATCCACAAATATCTGCCTCTTTTGGCTTTTGCATTTTCATGCAATTTGTAAAATTTAATTTCATGGTGAACAGTCTTAGCTGGTACATTTGTTTTTGGTTCACTTCTTGGGTATGTCCACACTGTCTTATTGGCAGATGCAGCAGCGGAAAGGGAGGAGTGTAGAGAGAGAAGAAATATAGTTAAGATGAGATATAAATCACCTCAGAATGAAGACTTTGCAGCTGCCCGGAGCATGGGGACTGGTGAGTTGCTCAAAGAAAGAACACCAATAGTTTTAAAGCTCATTCTCAATTTAAACAGAAAAGTGTATGATTGTTTAACGTAAGAACACAGACTATAGATCTTGCAAATTGATTGATGTGTTTGTGTTGTAGAATGTAAATCTCATTTCTAAAGACTGTTAAAAAATAAATGTTAATTTTTTACATACTTATCTTGAGTTCTTCTAGAATTAAGTATTTTTTCTATTTTAAGTATTTTTTCTATTTTGTTGAGTGAGCTAAAGTTTTAGGTCAACTCAGATTACTGTGGCTTTGTACAGTTGGCATTCATTTTAACTTCAGATGCAAAAAAATAAATAATAATAATAAAATAAATATAAAGGTTTAACCAACTAACTCACAAATTCATCTCTAGCTAAAAATCTAAAATATGACAGAAATTTTACTTGCATGCAGCAAATAACACATTTTAATTCTGTGAACTTTGCTGTAGATATGTCTGCTGAGTCAACAATTTTTTGGTTTTTGTCTAAGAATGCAGCTGAGAAACAAGATGAGAAACATGATAAGATTTCGTGAATGCATCATTGCGTGCACATGCAAATGTTCTCTCTGTGCATTCTGCAGACTCTAATAAGTGTTTCAATTTGTCTTTATCTGATAACACAACCATAGATCATTCATCTGGACTGGAATCGGCTCTCGAACACATTCGCACGTTCTCACTGGTCCTCTACTGTATGATAACAGTAGTTGGGACAGTGGGCAATGGTCTGGTCATCTACGTGACCGGCTTCAAGATGAAGAAAACAGTCAACTCTGTGTGGTTTTTCAACTTGGCTCTGGCAGACTTCCTCTTTACAGCGTTCCTGGTGTTTACAGCAGTCTCTCTCTCTCAGCAGCACCACTGGCCTTTTGGACAGTCTATGTGCAAACTCAACAACTTTGTGAGCTTGGTCAACATGTTTGCCAGCGTCTTTTTTCTGACGGCCATAAATCTGGATAGATGTCTGTCCACATGGGTGGTGGCATGGGCACAAAACGAGCGCACCGTCTTTAAGGCTCAAATCATCAGTGCTGTAATCTGGTTTGCTGCAGGGATCTGTAGCACACCCTACGCCTGCTTTCGCATTGTGACCTACCAGGACAATAAAACCGAGTGCATTTACAATTCTACCATGCAACAAAAACGGACTCTGTACACTTTTCGCTTTGTTATGGGCTTCCTCATCCCATTCTTGGTAATATTTTTCTCTTATGTGGCAATAGGAATACGTTCCAAACGTCTGCAAAATGTGAGGAAACACTTATCTCACCGTGTAATTGTTTTCATCATTGTTGCATTCTTCATCTGCTGGTTGCCATTTCATGTTGTGAGTTTTATAGAATTAGCTTCCAGCAATAGACAGGACCTTAAGAAAATTGTCAAGATTGGAGGTCCTTTGACTCTGAGTCTAGCTTTCATGAACAGCTGCCTGAACCCCATCCTCTACGTTTTCATCCGAGATGACTTCCAAAATCAGCTTCATCAATCTGTGTGCTTTGTTGTAGAAAATGCTCTGGCGGAGGACCTTTTGCCATCTGCGTCTTCTCGTTTCTTGTCACCACAGTTGTTACGGTCTGATAGAAAATCAAAGTCCTCTGTTTCTGTCTAGGAGAAATATGAAGGAATTTTAATACAGATCTAGAATGTATTGCGATGTATGCATAGAGAAAAAATGCATGTGATTTTTTTTTCCCCTTCATTTAAGTTTTGATGTTTCAACTGTAGGTGACTTTTATTTGTGTGATTTCCTTAAATGTTAAGTCTTCAAAAAAATATTAGTAGCGTGTCACAATTTATAGTCTTAAGTTGACAATTTGCGTACCACATGAGCTGAGACTATTTTAAAATAAAAAGTTGAAGTCTCTCTCCATTATGCTACGTTGCCTAAAATATAAAATATTTTAGGATGTCGCATGGTATAGCGGTAGAGATGGATCCCTTTATACAGAGAATATTACTATAAATCCAGACTCAAAAATATTGAGTTCATAATACTTGTATTTACCTAATTTGTGAGTATGCAAATTTTGATTAAACTGAGCTCTGTCCTTTCCGTTTTGATTTTAAATGTATCTTAATCTTAACGCAAAGAAACACCTGCTTAGTCTGCAGACATACATTCTGAACATAGCACTATCGAGCATCTCTCCCTGGTCGTCATGAAGTACTTTAAGAAAGTGGTCATGGCTTTCATCGTGGATTGCATTGACGTCACTGTGGACCCACATCAATATGTGATGCAGTATTGATGTGTGCAGGAAAAACCGACCCGCAGCAGATGCTCTTATCTTCGGTGGTTAACACAGAATTTGCCCATTTAGAAAACAAGGACTATTATGTTCGTCTGCTCTTTGTGGATTTCACATCAACATTCAACACACCTACACAGACTCTAATTCAAAACTTAATATACCTGGATTAAATTACACCCTTTGCAAATGGGTTCTGGAATTTTTTAAATATCTCTTCCTTCCCTGTCACGCTCAGCAACGGCTCCCTTTAGTGCAGTGTACTGAGCCCTTTCTGTTCACTCTGCTCAGTAAAACTACTCCGTTGCCTGATTGTGAAGTTTGCTGATGACTGTAGTTAGTCTGACAACTGGTAGGAGGGGGAGTACATGGAGGATTGACGCAAAGAAAACAAGCTCTTCATCAATGTGAAGAAGATAAAGGAGATTATGCTACACTGTCAAAGGGACAGCAGTGGATGTGGTTTCTGAGCTACAGTTGCCTGGGTGTACACATCACTGATGACCTCACTTGGAGCACGAACATCTGCCTGATTCAAAAAGCACAATAGTGTCTCTACTTCTTTGGGATGCGCCTGACACCAGAGTCCAGACCTGACGTCATTCTGCAGAAGTGGAGTTGAGAGTGTCCTCTGTCTCTGCATCACCATGAGGTGATGACACCTGTTCTGTAGCAGAGAAGACACAGAACAGCAATGCAGAAGGTGGTGAAAGCTGCACAGAGGATGGTGGATTGCAGCCTCTTCACCATCAAGTACATCAAGATCTCCAGATACAAGAACCTGACTTCCTGCACCCTGTGTCCTCCAATGTTTTCTGTCTTCCCTTCATGCAGAAGACTGAGGGCCGGTGAACTGTGTTGGTCCCCTGCAGCTCCTCCTGCCTTCCCCTGCCACCTTTGACATTTTTGCAAAATTTGCAGTGTTTTGCACAACTCTGGAAATTGCACAACACTGGTTTTATTCACCTCTTCAGCACTGCATACTGTTGCGTCATTTTATGCAGGAAACTGTTATACTTTCACTACCTGCAAGCAAGTTGAATGAAGTGTCTTGACCAAGGACACAACGATTGAGACAGACAGAGTGGGGATTCAAGCCAGCAACCCAGTGGATATGGGACAAACGTCTACCACCCCAGTTGTGTGTACTTGACACCTGCAACTAATCCATCCATCTTGTTCTGAATGACCATAAGAAAGAAGTTCTGGGAACTGATTCTTCAGGTCATGCCTGTTAAAATGCTTCATCTCCATTTTGATAAAGTCTCACCTGTGTATTAACACCCTAACACATCATTTCTTAGTTTCTATTGGGCCTTGGAGCATAATGCTCTTTATTGTTGCATACGGCATTGATGCCATGCTGTTCAGAGGAAACAAGGCAAAAAATGGATGATAAATATGTATGATAAATACTTTATTCAAATAAGATATAAAGATATGAAGGCTTTTTTCATATCTTTTCATGTTACAATCACAAAGTTCAATGTATTTCATTGGGATTTATTTTGATGAACCAAAGCCCAGTAGTGCATACTTTTGCACTACTGGGCTACTTTTTACAAATAAAAATCATACTGATGTATGTCAATACTTCGTAGAGGTAATTCGTTCCAATTACAGTTGATTTACACATACAAAGACTGCACTTTTGCTCATTCTTCTTTGCAAAATAACTAAAGTTTACTCAAGGTGGAATGTGATTTCAGTGTGCCTTGAGGACCTGGCGCAGACTACAGTAAACATTTCTTCTGACATTTCCACAAAGGTTAGATTTGGAAATTTGTTGCTCAGTCTCATAAAATAGGAAAGTTTAAGGTTGTAGCATTTATAATGGCATTAAAAGATCCAAATAGTGAGGTGCCAAAGACGTGTGCCAGAAAAAGAAAAAAATCATCAATCCTCCTCCACCATGTTTGACAATTGGTAATAAGTGTTTGTGCTAATCTGCTGTTTCCTGTTACTGTCAAAAAATAGTATTATGCATTATAGCTTGAAACATAACACAGACAAAACAAAGGTACTGCCCCTGTTTTTATGTAGTTGGAATTCGAGAGATGGTTGTCAGACACATTTTTTACTTTGTCATTTAAAGAAACTGCAACCACAAAGTTCTCTTGACACCCTCGGCCCCACACATAACTGCCTTCAAGGTTTTTGGAGGGTTTTTTTTTTTATTTTTGAGAAAAACATGGGAGTCTGTTTCAATTTGTGTAATTATATCAACAACTACGGTGTCAAATTCCTGCAGGACACTCTCCAAGCTTTCATGAATGCATTTTTAAAATTGTCAATAATAATCTATGTGACCTGGCGCAAAAACTAATTTTGTGATCAATATGTTACATTAACACCAAGAAATACCAATAAGATTTACTGTTAGATATTCACATTTAACATGAACATTGATTCAAACTGTTGTCAGTAGTTGATAAGCAGATAAGCAAAGTGACACTCACTGTTGAATGTTTTGCAGATATACTTTGTTCCTGTAAAAATACCACACGAGTTTGATTGTTATCTTTTTCCTGCATGTAAACTAGCTTCACTCACAGGCTTACAGGGCTCAGAATACCACATTTATTTGTCTATATGTGAGGTTTGAAGCACAAATACAAACTTTATCAATTTGATGCATAGACATCTATTGTGTGCGACAGACTGGCGACCTGTCCAGGGTGACGCCGTCTCTCATCTATGTTAGTAATACCTGTATATTGTATTTAATCACTGGGCCTCAGGAGGTAGAATGCATGCTGCTAAGACCCAGGTGAGGAGCAGAGCTCCTGAACATCATGTAAATGTCATGACTTTTTCAGACTCATCTGTTTTTTTTTACATAAACTTATAAGATGCCCTCATGAATATTTGGAACAAATTTCTACAGTGGCGTGTTCTTTAAATTTGAAATATGCAATAGAGAGAGAGAAAGAGAGAGTGAGAAAAAAGGGAAGAAACAAAGGAAAAAAAGGACAAAGAGCATTGGAGTAGTCATAATACTAGAATTAGGAGAAAAACTGATTGTTCTGCAGTCAGAATCAGGGAACTTGTTCTAGAGAGCTAAAGTTTGAGCTCAGACTGTATATACAAGCTAAATCATTTTAATTTCTTAAAAACTTTATAATACAAAATAAACTTTACTGAAGAGATTTGACAACTTTTTGGCATCTGAATTACAAAAATATCAGGTTTTTGAGAGCACACAGAACATTAGATGACAAGGTTTTAAGTGTTTGACATTATGTAATGAACTCAGAAAAAAATATTTACATAGTCAAATAATTCTGTCATAGCTGTCATTTGCATTCTATTTTGATTTCCACCTATGCAAAAAGTCTAGCTGTACTTTTTTGACAGTATCGTTGAAGGGAGCTGGGAGCCAGAATGTAATATCAGTGAATTGCTTCAGACGACACAGTTCGCTATCTTTGAAAACTGTGTTGCAGAGGTGGCAACACAGTTTACACCTCTGCAACACAGTTTATACCTCTGCAACACAGTTTATACCTCTGCAACACAGTTTACACCTCTGCAACAGAGTTTACACCTCTGCAACACAGAGGTCCAAACTCCTGCAGACTCTCCTGCGGGAAAGAAATGTCGGTTTGCACCTACCTGTGAGATGGTAGGTGCAAACTTATCATCTTACAAACTGGTAGGTTTGCACATCTTAAATTTTTGTCCAATCTTCTCTACAAAACTAGATTTTGCTTTGATAAGATGAACTCAATTGTATTAGTTTACAGGATTAAAAACATAATACCATACAGTAGAGTAGCAAAATAAAGATAACTAAACTCTGCCCCAGTCTCAAGTCCTTTGTACCTAAAAGCAGGTTCCTAGAAGGTACTCCCCTGTATTCTGCTCCATCCAGCAACACTGCTTAATATAAGTTCTGCACACAAAACAAAAAATTACTTTTGACTATTGCACTTTCTTCACTCCATGTGTTTGCTTATGGCAAAAATGGTACTTCTTAATGTGTTGTTTAATTCTCCCATCTGAGCTGTCGATTTGCACCCGAAAGTGCAACTGTGAGTTTATCCACACCCATTGGCATTCTCATTGGCAGGTTTCTGAGGTAAGAAGGAGGAGTGATCACATAGAGAACAAATATAGGTAAGGCTACATAGAGATAGTCAAAGTGAGGGGAGACTCTTACAGCTAAAAGCAAAATGGCAAATGGTGAGTTGCTTTGAACATGCAAAACTGATCAATTTAATTGATATTAGAATTGTATTCTGTACCGCATGTGAAGTCTGCAAAAAGATGTGCATCTGGAGAAGCAAGTCTATTTATCTTAAAACGTGGCTTAGTGGATGTTTAATACAATATTTATATTTTTGTTAGGTAATGAAAATTCATCTGTAAGTCAGCCAACTGGATTGCACATGGCATACAAGAACATACAGACATTCTCACTGGTCATCTACTGTGTGATTATAGTGGTTGGGACAGTGGGAAATGGTCTGGTCATCTACGTGACCGGCTTCAAGATGAAGAAAACAGTCAACTCTGTGTGGTTTCTCAACTTGGCTCTGGCAGACTTCCTCTTTACAGCGTTCCTGGTGTTTACAGCAGTCTCTCTCTCTCAGCAGCACCACTGGCCCTTTGGACAGTTCATGTGCAAACTCAACAACTTTGTGAGCTTGGTCAACATGTTTGCCAGCGTCTTTTTTCTGACAGCTATAAGTCTGGATCGTTGCGTGTCCATCTGGGTGGTGGTGTGGGCACAAAACAAGCGCACCGTTCACAAAGCTCAAGTCATAAGTGCTGTAATCTGGTTGGCTGCAGGCATCTGTAGTACACCCTATGCATATTTTCGTACCGTGGAAGACGGGCAGAATCAGACACACTGCAAGTACCCTTCAACTATGACAAAAAACAGACGATGCACATTGTATATAGTCCGCTTTGTTATAGGCTTTCTCATCCCGTTTCTGGCAATATTTCTCTCATATGTGGCCATAGGGATTCGTGCCAAGCGCCTGCAGAGAATGAGGAAACAAAGATGTCACCGGATCATTTTCTCAGTCATTTTTGCATTCTTTATCTGCTGGTTGCCCTTTCATGTTTTGAGTTTCATAGATTTAAACTCAGATGATTACCCAGATTTAAAGAACATTGTTTTTGTTGCAGGTCCTCTAACTGTAAGTCTTGCATTCATGAACAGCTGCTTGAACCCCATCCTCTATGTTTTCATGTGTGACGAGTTCCAGAAGAAACTCAAGGAGTCCATTTGGTTGGTTCTAGAAAATGCCCTGGCAGAGGATCACTTATCATTTGTAACATCGTCTCGTTCATTGTCAAAGATTCACAGAAAGTCTGATTCTACCGCCCCTGCTGAGGGGAAAGAAACTGAGACATCGGTGATCTTAACAAAACCAAAAAAAGAGATCTGTACGAAGAAGTCCATCGACACTGAGGAGAACAGCCACAAACTGATTGAAATGGTGGACTTTAATAAAGGGCACTGAAGAGATCTGAGAAAAGCTTATTTGTAGAGAAGTGTGAACACATGCAAAAAAATTCAAGGAATATTTTTGACGTCTGTTTGTTTTCCATCATTTGTTCACCATTAACAGGTGTTTTTGTATGTGGTTATTGAGACATCCTGAGACATACAACAGAAAGTCTGATAAAATCGCACAGAACCCCCTACATTCAATCAGCAAATGTAACTGAAACTCTGTGCAGGTGTCCTGCAGCAATATATTGTACATGTCAAGTTTTTAATGAAATGATTGTAAATACTGTAAAAAACATTATAAAATTACTTGTGTACTTCAGAACAGTTTGAATTTTGTTTTAACTTGCCTCTTGCCTGCTTCATCGATGACTGTCAATTATTAAACGTGATGAAAAAACAATCCTGTCACGCTTTCAGTCCTGATTTCTTATCTTACAGGGTATAACAAGAGCCTGAGAAAGAGTGTTTTGGTTTGAAAAGAACAAAGCAGCTGGAATAACAGAAACTTCTAAACACTTCTGCGTGGTTTTTCGCTCACATACACCTTATCTGAATCGCTACCCTTGTACTGCAGCTCTTCCTTGCAGCAATTACAGTCTATTGTGGTTTAAAAAAAAAAAAGAAGCAATACCTCAACGTTTTTAGAATATAAAAAATGCTTTCTTTACAAAGTTCATACTTCTTGCAGTGAGAAGTATGAGACGGGGCAGCATCTCCCACCTACCCCGGTGAGCAGCAGCCATGAAAGCAGTAGCTGCTTATTGAGATGCTGCCGTTCGGCTGGTTATGTGACACTAAAACCACACAAGAACAGACACAGTCACCTTCCTTGTGTTTTGTCAGTCCAGAGCACCAGGAAGGTGACAGTTGATGTCTTACTTCTGATGTCAAGTAAGTCAGGGTTTTACTTGAGAAGAACTGGACTGTTGCTCAGTGGTCCAAAGTCCTCTTTGGGTGAACGTACATTTTGCACTTGGTTGAAAATCAAGGTCCCAGAGTCGGGAGGAAGAGTGCAGAGGTCACTTGGACGTTTTCTCAGTCAGTGATGATTTGGAGAAGGTGGACCTTGTCTTATGAAGTCCAAAGACAGCCAAATCAAAAGGTTATGTATGGACAAATATGATACATTAAAGCAAATAATGCAGATGAGCAGAAGACCCCTCTAATCACCTCAGCTTCCTGAAGACAGTGGTCTCCAAATTTGCTTGCAACAAGAGCCAAAACCGTCAAGCTGAAAAAGCATATTTTTTTCATTCTTACAAACTCAACAATAAATGACTACTATAACTAGAAAATTACATTATAATGGAATAAAGACATTGGATTTTTGTAGAAATCCAATTTAGAACGGTTAATCATTGTAGATCTCACAGGTCCAGAAATAAACTGCAATGATTGGTTTCTGTAATCTTTTTTTATTTTTCGTCCAAGAATGGTCAGCACTCAGTACAGATTTGAGTCACTCTTTCGTTAGAAACTAAGAGTAAATATTTAGCCATATTTGATAAATGGCTAAATCTGATTCCGAGTAAAAGCCTCTGGACATTTGTGATCCTTTTTACAATGAAACTGAATTAACAGAACTAGTATGGATAATAAATGATGAGTTGTTTGTTTTGTGCCTTTCAGAAGACTTAATTTTTATGCTGCCACTGCCATGAAATGGTGCGATGTGGTGGTGAGGCAGACGCTTAGACCCGGGTTGAGAAAATTATGATTTAATGTAAAAGTATGAAGCACAGAGGTCCAACAACCTGGCACCACAGCTGAGCGGAAGCTAAGACTAACACTGGTAGCTATGAATGGACGGACTGACGCGACATACACCAAAGCCAAAATGAGACGAGGACCCAACGGGGAACAAAGGACACAGGAAGGATTAAACACACAGAGGGTAACATGGAGACGAGACACAAGCAAGGGGAAGACAGGACAACGAGGAGAATCAGAGACACAGAAAACTCAAAATAAACACACAGAAAAACACTGATCATAACAGCCACAACAAAATGTTCTGTTTTTTACAGTACATAACTGCACCAACCTCCTTAGGTGCCAAACTATAAAACAAAGCATTTCTGTATTGTAGTCAAGGACCACAGAACCCCACTCAGTCACATTTTTCATGACAACATGATAAAAAAAATATTTTCACAAATATATTTTTAAGCCAATCTTTAATACTGATTCTGTCCTCTAAAAGCAAAACTATTACTTTTTTTTTCTTGTGAATAAGAATATGCCAAGCATAAAAAACAATTTCGGTGAATTTTTGACATTTTCGATGCTCTTCCTGATATAAAGGAAACCACATTAGATCTCAGTTCTTGTTTCTGAAATCTTTTTTTTTCGACTTTGAAGGAGTTAGCAAAGTGAATAAACCCTATCTGTATGTCAAGCATATGTGAAATTATTCAGTATTGCTCAAAGTTGCATCCTCCAAAATCTAAAATTTTATATAATTAAATTGCAGTTAAGTTTGTCCACACATGCTTATGGAGTTATAACAATAATGGGCTCCATTTTACAATCCCATGACTCAGATTTAGGCATAATAAAAAGAATACTGACACAAAAACTGTTGAATAACTGTTTTGAGCTTATTTATAAGAATGTTATTCACGTGCTCAACAGCACGTTATCTTACAACACACCACAGTGGTTTATGCTAGACTTCCTGTTTGTAAGGTTAGACAGTGCAATCTGAAACATGATCAGTGGGGTAAAATATTGCAACTGGTTGTGTAAATGGGACCTGCATGTATCTAGTACAGGGCTGAACATGAACTTAATGAACTGAAACTCTAGAATTTGAATTGGATACAGGTACTGAAACAAACTGACTTAACGAGTCAGTGTTCTCTGTAAAGTGAACAGAAAACTTTTGAAAGAAAGACATAACTTCATCTTTTTACTGTATATTGAGAAGAGAATTACATTTAAACCACTGGTACAAGACAAAGTCAAGTACACAATGACCACATCTACCAAATGAAGTTGAGCTTTCCATCTATGAAGTTACACTTATTGTAATCCCACCATTACAGCAGTAAAATTAACAATTTGGCCAATGAGACAAAAGTCCACTATGTTAACTTTAGTCTGAAGTGAAATGATACTCCAGTGAAATGCTGCAGTAACCAGAAATTTTTCAGAATTCCAAGAAATGTATGTTTTTGGTTCTGTTACCTGATGTCTAATCAGGTCTTTTGCATTAAGAGATAAAGAATGAGAACACTTGATTTTTGGGGCTTCCCCACTTGCAGAATAATGAAACTGAGTTCTTATAATTAGCCATGATAAAGAAAAATCAAGCATGTTCCAAGAAAAAAAATAAATCAATATAGGTAACTCATGTGTGCTTACAAAATAAGCACACATGATAAATCTTTGTTTGTTGCAAAGATTTATCTAATGGACAAAAAAATACACCACAAACACAGGAATACATTACAGTAGACTTTAATCATTTCTGGATTATATCAAGGACGTACCAGTGTGTGTGTGTGTGAGAGACAAAAATACTACCTCAAATGTCATTTATATAGACATTTACACAAAATGTACTTGAGTATCAAGTCTGACACTCCAACATACCCCCACAAAGGAAATTGCCAAATATCTTTTCTGCAACTTAAGGGACAAAAAGTCTGTTAAGGTTCAAAGTTCTGCTATTTTTTTTCTACTCATCTATGGTTGTATGCAGGAGTCATCGAACATCAAATATGAATGCATGGCTCCTTTCCAACAGTGGGGAGTCCATTCTGCAGCTAACAAATACAAGGCAGGCAGTCAGTGGTCATAGAGATCCTTCATTTCCTTCAGAACCTTGATGCTCTCACTGTATCTCATCTGGTTTTTATTGGAGCATTCCTTCCATCTACAGCAAGAAGAAAAAAAGCTTTTAAATATGAAACACTATTAAAAAGTGTTCATTGTGATGCATTTAATTATTGTTAAAAGACATTGTTTTTGTTGTACTACAAGCCTGCAGCTACAGTGTAAATGAGAACAGCATTTACACTGTTCTCATTCTATGAAAACTTCACAATTAATATTCTTATATCTAAAATGTCTGGGGCATGTAAAAAATGTGGGGCACTTAATACATGTTTCTTTTCAAAACAAATGGGGAACACTGTCATTTCTCAAAATGTTTTTACCGAAAACAATTGGACCACAACTGATTTCCCAAACACAGTTTGACCTGATCACCCCATTTATTTCCCCTTCTGCTTATTTCAGCTAGTGAGCAACTGTGGAAAAAAGGAGCACTGTGGAAGCTCTGAAGAATTCCCAAAATTAGATTTTCTCCATGGCACAACTTTCATCACGTATGATGTGTAGGGGTCACGGGAAACGTATTTGGTACAACAGACTCCCATTTATGAGGAAGTAATTTCTCTAACACTAAAGAAGGTTACACAGCATGAACCAGCAAATACACAGAAATTTAAATAAAAGGGAAGAGAAATGTCGAAGGACCCTGAACTAGATGACCAAATAAACAATATCCTCCGCACATCACTGATTTAAGATCTCTGCATTGACTTTCTTTGATTTTAAATTCTTTTAAAATCTTTTTTTTTAGTTTGCTATCTTTTTTTTTTATTTGCTATTGAATGTGTTTTTTTTCACTTCTTATGAAGATATGCGCAAGTGTTAATCCTGAAATTTTGGAAAAAATCTTTAAAGGCATGATTTAGTTTCCAGTGCACCAGCTGTGGAGTTATTTTGTTGGAGACCTGAGGGCAGCTGGGATTGTTCAAAGTTTAAAGGCAAACTCAAGCTCTCAAAATTTTTATATTTTAACTCCCCATAACTTTCTAGTGGTTTAATCTCTTTGAAATGCTGGCTAATTCTTTCATGGGCAGGTTGTGCACAACTAATTTATTTAATCATACATGTTTTTGACAATCACCCTTTACTTTCAAAACAGATAGCTTTGCCACTACACAAGTCTTAATCATAAATTAACCAATAAGTTCTGGTAAAAGCACTCTGAATCAGATTAACTAGTCCCAAATAACACTGAAAGTGAATCTTGGACTATCATGAATAAATCTTTCCAAAAAACAATAATAAAAGGGTCTAAAACAGCTCATGAAGAACTTACTTCTGTCTTATCTTTTTCCAACGTTCCATGTGGTCACTGATTAGAGCTCCTGATACGGGAACCTCTGTGAACTGTGCAAGGAGAGCAACTTTATTCATCATAGATAATATATAAGTAGAGATTTGCATTTCCAATTCCCAGTAAAATTGAAAAAGAAAAAAATATCAGTGAAATAATCACATGATTTTAGAACCTTGGAAATAGTGGGCTTTTCAGTCTGTGGGATCCTGAGATTGATGAGTTCACCAGAGGGGCTCACTGTACAGGCAGATGGAGGAGGAAGTCGGTACACATTCTGCCCTTTGCCATTCATCATGTCTGTGACCTAAAAAACAGTTTTTCAAAATTAAAACTAATTTAATAAGTTCTCACGCATGCTATTCTAATGTGATAATACAGAGATGGGCTTTAACAAATGTGTCACTTCCTAAAAACAATCTTAACTAAACTGTGAATAAGGCTCTGCCCACATGAAAACAGATATTTGGCCCAACTGAATTGTTTAGCTATGTTTGCTTCCACATATGTGGCAAAAAAAAAATACTTTGCAAAGTAGAGATTTCCAAAAGTCAAGTTTCTAGTATTCACAGGGTTATCTAGTCATTATTAAAACTGACTACATAATTTCCCACTTTGCACTTGACCACTTTTCATTTCTAAAAACCACAAGAACCGTAGGAGTTTATAGTCATTTTTTCTGCATCTGTCTCCTTTTGTTCTGACTTGGTTTCCATGAAACCTCAAACATAAGATGAAGAAGGTAATGGGAAACAGACTCAAAGAAAGTACGGGTTATGACTGTTCAAGAAAGACACTTGCTTTAACAAGTTAAAAAAAAAAAAAAAGTCAAAAAACCATCAACGGTAATGTACCCATTGGCTGTCATAAACATCCAGAGTTTACTCTGATAATTTTTTGTTAATGCTTGTGTGTGATGAACAAAATAAAAGTGACAAACTTATTAATAGTCTCACCTCCTCTTCTGGTATGCTTTGAGGGGAGCTTGGAGAAGCTGTGGGTTCCCTAAAGGAAGGATTGTTTCTCATCCAGGCACGGCAGATTGGATACAGCGGGGTGGTGGTGTTGAATTGAGCTAAATCAACACTGCGATCAAACAACTTTATAATGTATGCATCTAAATAAAAGGGAGAAGGGCAGAAAATACAAGGACATATAAAAAGAGACAAAATTCACAATACAGTAAATAGATAAATGGACCAACAATAAATGAGGTACAATTAATAATCTAATTGTTATTGTATTAATATCTGCATTCAATTTACTCTGTTTATGTTGATTGGTCTCTGGGATGCCCTCATCCATCTCCTTTCTCTTCTTCCTTCTGTGCTGTGGAAATCTTGCTGAAGGTCTGAAAAAAAAAAAAAAAATTCATTTAACCATTGAGACCTACGTGTAGGACTGTCCAAAACATTTAATAATAAATAAATGTAATTTATGGATTTGTGATGCTAAAATGTATTTTGACATAAAATGAGAACGTTAATCAAAAGACACATTTACCTTTTTCCAGCAGATGATGGAGACAAATCTCTAAAATGAGCAGAGAGGCCATTAGATGACTACATTGCAACAATATTGACACAACTGTGCAATAATGTGAAGATAAAAAGATATCTAAGTTTAATAAAGAGAAAGAATAAATTAATACTAGTCCATACTTGTTTAAAGCATCCACTGACAACTTTCCTGGGTCTTCATTTGGTTCTCTTTTTAAAGGGCAGAAGAACAACTGTTAGCATCAAAAGTTTGCGATAATTAATATATTGATTATAAGCAACATTTTGCAAACCTTTCATTTTCACTCTTTTCTACGAGACCCTTTAGCACAGCATCCAACCTGCCGCGAGCACCTGTGCTCTCCAAATCTAAAGAAGTAAAATTATTCATAAAACAGTAATTAACAAATACACTGAGACTTAGAAAGGGATGAGGTTTTTTTTATTACTATATTAGCAGAGATGCAAAATAAATGTAAATGTACAATTTTAGTTTTCCCATGTTTTCTACACTTCATGTCGAAAACACAAATCCTGCTCAAATAATTTTAATACAATAATGTAAAATACGAAACATAATTTCCGAAGTACATTATTTTGTGATTGGTGGCAATTTTATTAAGTCTTATAATTATGAATGTCTTACCTGGCCTTTCTGTTTTTATCTTGACGTGGTGCATTTTGTTCAGTTTACTCCCACGGGCTGCTCAGAAAATAGACTTTAAACAGCTGTTCTGTACCTCTAACAGAGGTGTACGGGGTCTTTGAGCTAACAACGACCTCTTGTTGATTGCTCGGTAACAGCAACGTTAGCCAGTTAGCTACGGTTAGTTGTTCAGCCAGTTAGCCACCCTTCTTCATTAGCCTACATAAACTGTTAAAGGGAGTCCAAAATCTAAATTCTAACTACAGACACTTATACTAAAAATGTGTTGTTCCAGTAGCGCTAAAATAATTACAT
>VMRN01000590.1:12777-23069 GCA_010277015.1 Poeciliopsis turrubarensis
CCCGGTCGTCAGGCGGGCGAGCGAGCGTCGCCCGGTCGTCAGGCGGGCGTAGAGGGTCACCTGGTCAGGCGAGGTCTTTGTTTTCAAGATGTCCCTCAGAGAGTCTCCTGGCTGAGTCCTGATGACGTCGATGATCAGCTGCTTGGTGCTGAAATCAGAACCACAAGTGAGCAGAACCAAACAACGTGCTGACCTACCTGGACAGGTGAGCAGAGCTACCTGAGCAGCAGTCCTCGGACGTCCGGTTGTTCAGAAGAGTCGTCAAAAACATCAAATTTGTTAGTGAGCGTCAGAGAAACTTCCATCTTACTGAACTCTGACCCTGGATCAGCTGACGCCTCACCTGAGGATCAAAAACCCCAAAAACTCGACACATCAGGCGCCAACATCCAAACCCAGCAGGACCAGTTTACACCTGTACAGTACTGTGCTGGTGCCTGACCCGACCCAGACCCAAAACAGCAGCAGCAGCTAACGGTACCGTTGAGCTCCTGCAGCGAGGGAACCGGTCCGAGGTCATTCAGGATCAGCCTCAGCGGGTCCGACGGGTCGGGACACAGAACCTCCTGGTGCTCCAGCAGTAGCTGCAGAGACGAAGGCAGCAGGTCCAGAAATTTAATGTCTTAAAGCGACGGTACGTATGAATCCTCCAGGAGCCATTTTATAGCCAGTGTGTTTCATATACAAGACATGATTTAAAAGAAATTCAACTTCTTCGTTTCATGCCTTGAAATTGGGCCTGTTTCTTTAAGAAGCTGCTCCTCCTGATGCTTCACCTTCAGGAAGTCATCACAACAATGTTTCTCCAAGATGCTGTTTGCAACTGGACTGACGAAACTGCAGCTCCGAGGAGGAACTGTGACTCAAAGGCGGAGCTAAGTCCAAGTGTTTCCATATGGTCTCCATGGCGACCTAATGGTTGCCACGGCAACCAAAGGATTCCTTAACATGAATGAAAACAAAACACTCCCGGTCTGTAACATGATGTAGAAACACTTGATTTTTTGTGGCACTGTTCCTTTAAGAATGAAACGTTGGCTTCAATATTCCTCGTTCACAAAGACAAACGGCTCACATACGTCAAACGCAGAAAACCGGCAACACCGACGCCACAGGGACCTTCTGGACCCAGAGAGTCTCGGTTCTGCTGCGGCTCACCTTGTGAGTGTTGAGCAACTCGCTGACGGAGATGTAGACGGTGGGTCTGTTGACGATCAGCTGCTCAGAGAACTCGTCCATGCTGAACCGCTCCTCTGGTTCGGGAACGTCACAGACGCTGTGCAGGAACTTCCTGTCCAACAGAACATGAGCGGCAATCAGCAACGCCTCCCCTGACCTTTGACCCACAGCTGCTGGCGTCTGTACCTGAACCTGCCGTGGGTCTGGGTGATGTACTGGTTGAGGGCGTGAACGTGGTAGCCGTCTCCGTGGAAGTGCTTGTTGGCGGCGGCGTGCTGCAGCATGCGCGCGATGGATCCCAGGATGCGCCGCTGCTCCGGCTGCAGGGCGGATCCGGCCGACCGGTCCACCACGTCGAAGCCGTCCGGAGCCACGATGGCCGGATTCATGTAGCGATAGTACACCAGGTTTCCCACGATCTGCAGGGAGCATCCCGGTTAGAGGAGAGAGCCGGACTAGAAATTCATCCTGAGGACGTTTGTTCAATCCAGACCAACCTGAGATGAACATCCAGATTTTGTTCTGAAGGTTATTGAAAAAGGTTCAAATCTAAAGAGGCACAGTCATGATCCAGGCAAACTGGGAGCCACTGGGAGCATACCAGTGTGACTGACCTTGTAGAGCTCGGCCTCACTGGCTGCAGGAAACTTTGTCTTCAAGGCGTCTCGGAGAACCTTGGCTGTGTACCGAAGGCCGTACCTGCCATCCACAGAGACCAGCCATCAGAAATGGTTCCATTAAACTGTCCAGCAATCAATCAGCAGAAATAAGTAACAGGATGTCAGGCGCTAACGGGAGAGAGCAGGAAGTTGGGGACCTACGGGAGTTTGTTGAGATTGGAGGTGATGGCTTTGAGGACGCGGTCCGTCAGGTTCTTCAGGTTGATGATGGCGATGTCGATTCTTCGCTGGACTTCCGGGTGGGTCAGGGCGTCCTCCGCAGAAACCTCATAGGATAGAGAGCTGATGGGACAGAGCCAGTCAGGTCAGCCCCTCTGTGACCTAATGACCTTGTCCTCGGTGTCTCACCTCTTGTGTCCGGTCTGGGTCTCGGTCTGGTTGATCCAGGTCTTGTAGACCTCCAGCGGGTCGGTTCTGATGCTGAGGGTTTGGTCCAACAGGACGTCCTGCAGCGCCGGACCCAGGGAGTCTCGCAGGGCGTTCTGACCGCGCGCCTGCCGGTAAAAGTTCACCAGCATCTTGATGACAGTGGGATTCCCGGTAATCACTTCCTGCGGCTGCTCCACCTTCAGTCTGACAACACACAGGTGTGTTCAGGTGCAGGGTGACGTCACAGCCTTTAGACGGGTGCTCGATGACATCATAGAAAGTTACCTGATCTCGTATCGGAGTGCTTCGGTAAAGAGCTGCAGCAGCAGGAAGGCGTCTCTGCGGTCGGAGCCGTAGTTGAACAGGCTGAAGACCAGCATCTCCATGAAGCAGGTGGAGCGGCTCTGCGGCATCAGGAAGATCACATGGGCCAGGTAGAGGGGCTGCGTCTGCAGCAGAGCAACACGCTGTCAGACCTGCAGCAGGCGAAGCAGGCGGAGCAGGCCGGACTCACCTGCAGCAAGTAGAACAGGTGCTGGTAGGCCTCCAGTTTCTCCCTGCGGTTGCGGCTCAGAGCCTTCAGCCCTTTGCTTCTCTCCATGTCCATCAGGTCTGACAGATGCTCCTTGTTCTTCCCGGTCAGCTTCTTGCAGTGGGACACCACTTCCTGTTGGAGGCACGAGTCATAACCAGCAAAGTGGGACGGAACCAGCAAAGCGGGACAGAACCTGGAACACCTCGCACCTGCAGCGTGGCCCGGTTCCGGACCAGCAGACCAATCTTCAGGTCCATCAGGTCGAGGTCGGACTGCAGCCGCCGGTTAGCGCGGATGCTCCGCACCACTTCCTGCCGCAACCGCAGAAGCTCCGCCTCCTCTCTGATGTCACTGTCTCCAAGGTCGAGCAGGTGCAGGAACCTCCTGATCACAGACAGGGGGGGCGTGTCCGAATGCACTGGGGAGGGGGCGGAGCTAGTTAGTGATGATCAGTGGCTCGGCCAATCAGGCACTGTGAACTCACCACGCAGTAGGGGTTGCACCAACTGGTCGGTTCTTTACTCTGCAATGACTTTTACTGAGCCAGTCGACTAGTCACAAACACGTGACAAAAATAATGAGCTTGAATTGTATAAAAAAGTAAATAATTTACCAAAGAGAAACATAAAATCCCAGCAAAGGCTACTGGAAGAGGGGTGTTGCTTAGTGTAGCGGTTAGTTAGCGCGGTTAGCTAGCACGGCGCCCTGCATAGAGAGACTGTAGACCCGGTATCCGCAGACCCGGTATCCGCCGACCCGGTATCCGCAGACCCGGTATCCGCAGACCCGGTATCCGCAGACCCGGTATCCGCAGACCCGGTATCCGCAGACCCGGTTCGCTGGGCCTCTCCCCTCTTCCTGTCCGATTGCTGTCAAATAAAGGCAACTAGTGCCAAAAGAATCTCACTAAAAGACGACCGGAGTACAGTGTGACAATGAGTCAGGATGTCTGGCTTCTTCATCCCTCCAGCCGATCGGCTGGAGGGATGAACTCTGCGTGTTGAAGCTTCTAACCTGGCAGCTCTACGTTTTTATAATAATTCTGTTTGACAACATCTGGAAACAAAGTTAAAGCTTCACTCTGAGGGCCTGATGGAGACCATTTCTGTTCAGATCTGGATCCAACTGTAACCAAACGGGATCCGGTCAGGATTGGTTTGGTTTGACATGTTCCACTGAGGTCAGCGAGACAATTTAACGCCTAAATGTGCAGCAATCCAGAGATCATCTGTATCAGCCGGTGTTTGGGAAAAAAAAAGAAGTCGGACCCAGCATTTCTCTGCTGCTCACGAAAAAGTTTGTGATAATGTTCTGTTTCTTGTTCTTTCAATTCTGCATAAACAGACTTAATAAAAGCAGGTTTTTATCAATAATTGCTGTGAAATTAGCAGATTAAGCCTCCAAGTTGTTGTGAAGCGTTTTGCGCCTGTGTCGTTATGACGTCACCTCGACTGGTCGACTTTGACTCGACTTTTATCATGTTGTAGTCGACCTCAAGAAACATGAAGTCATTCAATTCCTACCCAGCAGGCGGTAGTGGTGCCGGGCCCGGCTGGCCCGGAAGAACGCCTGGATCTTCACCACAGCGTCCACCTGTCGGAGGGATCGCATCATTACCATGGAGACATCACATGCACCTGGTGTGTTTATCGGTTTGGATCAGAACCGGAATTTAGTATGGGGTTGAGATTAGAACCACAGAAACTCACATTCTGCCTGAAGAATCGGAGCCGGGTCAGAAATCCCCTCCTGGCGATCCACATCCTCACCAGCGCCTGGATCTGCAAGGAGCGATCCAGCGGTTACAGATAATAAGCGGAATTATATGCAACAGGAAAACATGGCCAGTGAAACAATATCCAAACCCACAACTATAGAAAACCACAAATCAAAAACACAATGAAAATGAATATGAACTTTTTGCACCATTTAATCCACTGATTTGATTTAATGGTTTCAACATGAATCAAAATATTTTAAATTGAAGATTTTAAGGAGCTGGCAAGTTTATTTTGTAAAACTTCAAAGAACAATATTCATAGTTATATTGTTTTGTTACCATAGCAACAATCTGATGCTGTGACTTTAATCTTTCAGTTTGAGCTGTTTGTTCACCAATACAAATGAATAAACTGTAATTATAACTGATAGTTTTCATGTTGGCCAGTTAATCTACTTTAATCTCCCAGATTGAATCCAACAGAAGCTGCTAGAGGTTCTGAGGTTTCAGCAGCAAGAGGGGCCCGCAGGGCAGGTTCTGCCCCGGGCCTCATGCAGCCTTGGACCGGCCCTGCAGGATGAGCAGGATGAGTTCAATCTGCTGCACTGCAGGATGAGCAACAAACAGATTTCATTTAACGAGCTGCTAACGTGGCTTTAGCAGCTCTAACATTTCTGTCTGTTGAGTTTCAAAAAGAGCCACAGAAACTGATTTGGTTGCCTGAGTTTATGGGACGAGTTTCTCAGAAATCTGCGCTCATCAACTCTGTCTAAGTGGACAAAGCATTTCATAAGTTTAGGCTTATGGTTAGCGGTGTGATTGGTCCGGATTTTAATGCATAAACTCTCAACTTATCTTTTAAGTTTATCGTGAAACGCTTACATCAGTAAGTGCTCAGAGCAACAGACACGCTTGCAACCTGGCTTTACAAAAAAAAGTGATATTTTTTAAAAAAGTATTTTTTAAATTATTATTTTCCTAAAAACATAAACAAGAAAGGCTTAGCCTGCCGGTGGGGCTAGTAAAGCATGGCGGGCCGCCAGGCCTATAACACTGGGGGAAACCCTGACCAGGTGAGTCCCAGGCTCACCTGAGGGTCTCTGAGTGAAGATGTTGTGACGGCCCATCGGTTACCTTGACGATGGTCCTCCAGTTCCTGTAGAGGAGCTGCAGCCGGCAGCGGTACGCCCTCTGCTGGATGAACCTCCTCCAATGAGACTGAAGAATAGAGAGAGGCGGTGATGATGATGATGATGATGATGATGAAGATGCAGATGGCAGCGGTCGCAGCTCTCACCTGGATGATGACAACAGCAGCGCTCTGATCAATCAGGTAGCGCCGGCGACCCTCCAGCTGCTGCCTGACCAAGAAGCCCCGACAACGCGCCTGAAGGCCAACCACCAGGGCGGCGCTGCTGCGCCACAAAATGCCACGGTTATAGGATGCTGAAACGCTGCTCACTACTTCCTGCAGAGGGCGACAACAAGTCAGGCTCCAGCCAATCACCTAACAATAAATCAAAAAGTATCAGACATAATCAATATCAGTAGCCAGAATATTCAATCATTTTACTGAAACGCACAGCATTCTGGGAGGCAGAGGCGAGCTAAGCTAGCTGGGTAGCAGCAGCTCATACACTAATACAGAGAAAGAACCAATAATTATTGATAACGACTGAAATGAAACCGTGATGTTTTCCAACAGCATTTCCAGCCAATCAGAGACAAAGTCAAAAAGCTCCAGCCAATCAGAGCCTCTGAAACTAGACATGAATTATGTCAGCCTCTCAGTCTATGCCAGCCCCTCTAACCGCTGCGGTCCGGTCCGGTCCGAACCGGCTGCGCTCAGAGGGTTCGCACTCGCAGGATGATGGCGCTACGGCGCAAGAACCGTCAGGTTGGCTGCTGTCTAGTCTGGGTTAGGCTGGTTCCTGCTCAGTCCAGGTGTCTATTCTGACCAGGTGCAAGGCAACTTTATTTATATAGCACCTTTCAGCCAAAGACAATTCAAAGTGCTTGTACAAGAAAAATAAGGACTACATACTGTCAGAAGATAGAGAGAGAAATAAAAAAAAATAAATAAATAAAAAAATAAAATAAAATAGAAATAAAAAAAAATAGACAAAGTAAACATAAAAATTGTATTTATTAAATAAGTCGGATTAAGAAATTAAGAATAGACAACTTCAAATAAGAAGGTTTTTAACCTTGTTTTAAATAAACTCAAAATAGAGGCAGACTGACGACGAGCAGGAAGTTTGTTCCATAGTGTTGGAGCATAAAGACTAAAAGCTGCTTCTCCGTGTTTACTTCTGACTCTCGGTATAGTTAATAGGTTTGATTCTGATGATCTTAACGGTCTGAGTGGTACGTAGGGTTGCAGAAGACCGGAAATATAGTTTGGATTTCAATTATGAAGTGCTTTATAGACTATTGAGGAGAATTTAAAGTCAGTTCTTTGAGCAACAGGCAGCCAGTGCAGAGATCTGAGAACTGGACTGATGAGCTGATCTCTTTTTGTATTAGTAAGGACTCTTGCAGCAGCATTCTGTAGGAGCTGGAGCCGCCTTAATGCTTTTTTAGATAATCCAGTAAAAATGGCATTGCAATAAATGGCATTGGCGGTGCAGTCACAGGCCCCGCCCCTTCACCTGTATGTCCTGCCGGGTCAAGAAGCAGCTGTGGTTCTGGAAGCCATCGGGTACCTCCCAGCTTCCCTCCAGCCGGCTCAGATGGAAGTAATAAAACGACCCGTCATCCAGCCGGACCTGGACCCATGGACTCCGCTCTGCACCTGGACACGGCAGAACCTTCGCTAGAGTCCACGCCTCACCTGGACGGGCCTCACCTGGACGGGCCTCACCTGGACGGGTTCGGTCTGCCAGCCGGCCGCTTAGCTCCTGCTGGTAGGCCGCGGCGCAGTCTGGGAGAACGCCATGCAGGTGCAGGTCTGGCAGAGACAGAACCCGCAGCGTCTGCTGGGCCCGGTTCTCCTTCACCGCCTGGTTGGCGGCTGCCACCGCCAGGCACACTGCAGTGGGTCAGAACCACACAGGTGGGTCAACAGGTTCAGCTAACCGAAAGGTTCTGCTGATGGATGGAAGCGGGTCGGGAGTGGTTCTGATCGGACTCACGCTTCAGGGCTTTCTGGCTCTGCTGATTGGCTTGCTTCACTACTTCCTGGATATCAGCCAACCACAGCTCAGCTCCTGGGTCTCTGCTCGTCTGATTGGACAGAAGCAGGATAATGAGGATCCCTAAGTCAATCGCTGATTACCTGTTACCTGTGCGCTCACCTGGGCTTTGTCGTGCCTGCAGCTGGTCAGCAGCGCCAGGTACCTGCAGGCGTTGGCAGGTATGACGCCCTGCAGGCCACCAGAGGGCAGCAGCAGAGCAGACAGCAGCAGCTGGACGTCTCCTCTCATCAGCGCCTCATTTATCAGGCCGACCACCTGGAGCTCTGTCACACAGGCAAACACAAGGTGCATCAGCATGGTGTGTGTGTGTGTGTGTGTGTGTGTGTGTGTGTGTGTGTGTGTGTGTCGTACGCTGGTGTTCGTCCTCGGCGCAGCTGTTCACACTGTTTATTCCGTCCTGCAACTGATTCCAGGTGAGTATGGCTCCGCCCCCCTGCTGCTTCACACCTGCCAGGTGCTGCATGTACCTGGCCAGCACAGACCTCTTCATCATCATCATCATCATCAGGTGCTGTGGAGCTCAGCAGGTAAACAACCTGCTCTCACCTGTCCATGAGGGCGCTATCCACATCACAGAGTCCTGCAGACGGACTGACCAATGAGGAGCTGAACTGCTGGAGATGTCCCGCCTCCAGGCTCTGATTGGTCAGAGCAACCGCTGACAGCATCTCCACAGCGACAAACAGCTCTTCCTGGTGCAACTCCCCCTGGAGGACAGAACAGGAAGCTACAGGACCAACAGAACTGAGCCGCTTCCTGCTGGACCAGGTGTGTCCCAGGTGTGTCTACCTGAGTGGTGCGTCTCTGCAGCAGCTGCAGCTCCCGGTGGTAAAGCGCCGCTGCAGTTGGAAACACTTCAGGCAGCTGCAGGTCAGAGTTCATCAAGCAGCTGACGGTGCGCCTGGGATCGCTTCCCCGCAGCGACGAGTTGATGCTCTGCACCGCCAGGAGACCTGGGAGACCGGTGGACAGGTGAGACCGGTGGACAGGCGTTTCCGCCAACAACAGGACTTACGTCTCGCGGCGCTCTGAGCTTCCTGGTTGGCAGCAGCGATGCTCTCCTGCAGCTCGGCCGGCTCCAGAGGATCCGGGGAGCCCAGATCCTGGGTCAGAGGTCAGAGGTTGAGCTGTCACAGGTGAGCAGAACATCTGAATCCAGAACGTCAGAGTGCGTTTTATACCAGCGCCTTCTGCTGGCGGTCCTCCAGCAGCTGATCCAGGTACCAGGTACCGTTTGAGCCACGGAGGCCCCTGAGGGCCAAACATGGCCGCTGCAGCGCAGCAAGCAGAGAGAGTTCATTGGCAGCGTCCAGAGCCTCGTCCACCTGCTGCACCGCACACCGCACTGCGACACACATGGAGGCTCAATCAGGGCCGCGCAGGACCAATCGGGGCCCCGGCAGGACCGATCGGGGCCCCGGCAGGACCGATCAAGTATTTTGGGATTTTATCAAGTTGAATCTTAATTCCAGTTTGTAACTCCAGGAATTTGAAATGAATTAAATTAATTGTAATTAATTATTCATATAAATATCTTCAATTCAAAACAGTTTGGATCAGAAAAGGGTCAAATGTTTTGAAGAGGGCAGAAGAGAGCTGGATGCTGGAGCTTCACTGATTCTGGTGTTTTGGGGGAATAAAATCACAGCAGATGAAATTAATGTCTTGGTTTTTATTCATATCATATTTTGTCCTTTTCTGATAATTTCCTGACTGTCTTATTTTGACAGAGTTAAATTCATCTCCCGTTTCTCTGGTCAACCTGCCATGTTCTCACCGTTGACGCTGCCGATCAGCTCCTGGATCTCCCGGCGGCTCAGGAACTCCTCATACATGTCTCTGTCCTCCCGGCCTCCCTGCTCACACACACGCAGGTCAGAACCAGCAGCCGATTGGACGGCAACGTTTCTTCTTCGACCAATCACAGCTGACCTGGTGAGCCGCTCGCTGCGCCTTCCTCCTCCTGGCGTCCCTCAGCGCCTCCTGGTAGGCGGCCATCAGCGCCTCCTGCAGGTCGCAAAGCAGCGCCGCAGGGTTCCTCAGAGCCGCCGCCGTGCCGCTCACCTCCCCTCGGTCCACCGCCTCGTTAATGGCCGCCACGGCCGCGTGCACTGAGGGCAGAGCGCGCCGTCAGACCCGTACCTCTACCCGGGAGCTCCCAGCCAATTGGAGCGCTCCTACCTGCGGCTTCGTCCACAGACAGCTCATTGGCCAGGATGCCACCGATCTTACTGAAGGCCGGCATCTGGATCCCGTATTTATCCAGCTCCAGCTCCATGTTGCTGATCTCCTCATCTGCAGAGTCACATGTTACCAACATTGTTCTCTGATTGGTCCAAATATACACCAAGACACAAGCTGGCTGCTGTTGCTACTTGAAAAACACAACTGAGTCCAACAATCACCTGTCTGTCAACATTTACCTGTGAACTTTAATTTTCCAAAGAGGTCATAAATAGGAGGAGCCAAACCCAGTCTGTGCAGGTAGAGGCTGCAGAAACACGAGAGACAGACAGGTGAGCAGACAAACAGGTGAGCAGACAGACAGGAGAGCAGACAGACAGGAGAGCAGACAGACAGGAGAGCAGACAGACAGGAGAGCAGACAGACAG
>VMRN01000591.1:10293-21337 GCA_010277015.1 Poeciliopsis turrubarensis
TTTTAGATCGTAACCATACAGAACCGTATCCGACGGCCCAACACGCTTTGCGGCAGCTGGTCTCGTCTCACGGTCTGGTGGATGTATGGAGGAGGATGAACGCAGTATACGTGGTCCCACATTAAAGACAATAAAATCTCTTTAGCTCGACCTGATCGATTTTATTGTTTTAAAAACCATTTTAACGTATTTAAAACATGCCAGATTGTACCTGTGGCTTTCACAGATCACTCATTGCTTTTAGGTACCGTTTTTATTCGAAACATCTTACCTAGAAGCGCATACTGGCATTTTAATTCAGCTTTAACTCATGATCATAGTTTTAAAGAGGTTTTACATTATTTTTGGTTTGGTTTTAGACAGACAAAATCTGATTTTACCTGTCTGAAACAGTGGTGGGATTACGGGAAGGTCCAAATTAAACTGCTGAGTCAGCAACACACTGTTAATGCCACTTGTGACATCACCGGATCAATTAGAGATCTGGAGATGACTATTGTGGACTTAGAACGTTTTAGTGACTCCACCAGAAATCAAGAGTATATTGAAGCTCTTAAATCTAAAAGGCTAGTTTTAGCCAACCTGTTGTAGAACAAGGTTCAAGGCGCTTTGGTTAGATCCCGGGTTCAAAACATCGCAGAGATGGATGCTCCCTCTAGCTTTTTCTTCGGCTTGGAGAGGAAACACGGGCAGAGGAAGCAGATACATTCGTTGTTGTCGGACGCGGGGCAGGAACTGAGTGAGCCGGGGCAGATCCGGATGAGAGCAGTGGAATTTTACAGTTCCCTATATCGTAGTGATTACGAGGAAGACGAGGAACTGTATGAGGAGTTTTGTAGTAAACTGCCTCAGGTCTCAGAGGAGACTAATGCCGACCTGGTACGCCCTCTGGGGCTCCAGGAACTCCACGACGCCCTCCAGAGAATGCAGGGTCAGAGGTCCCCGGGCGTTGATGGGCTCACTGTGGAGTTCTACAAGGCCTACTGGGACCTACTGGCTCAGGACTTGCTTGAAGTGTACAATGAAAGTCTGCAAACCGGCTCACTCCCCCTGTCTTGCCGCAGAGCGGTGATTACCCTGCTGCCCAAGAAGGGAAACTTGCAAGAAATAAAGAACTGGCGCCCCGTGTCCCTCCTCTGCCCTGATTATAAAATCCTCTCCAAGGCCCTGGCCATCAGGTTAGGGAAAGCTATGGAGCAGGTCATCCACCGGGATCAGACCTATTGCGTCCCCAGCAGGTCCATGGTAGATAACATCTACCTAATTCGGGATGTTTTGGAGGTCTCTGGTTCATTGGGTTTACAGATTGGCTTGATTTCACTAGATCAAGAAAAGGCGTTTGACCGCGTTGAGCACGGCTTCCTCTGGAAAACCATGAGGAGGTTTGGGTTCAGCGAGGGTCTTATCACCATGATCCAGGTCTAGTGGCATTGAAGGTGTGTTAAAGATCAACGGTAGCCTGTGTGCTCCTTTTAGAGTGCGTAGAGGCGTCCGACAGGGCTGCGCGCTCTCAGGGATGCTCTACACACTCTCCCTGGAACCACTTCTCCAGAAAATACGCTCAAACGTTCATGGTTTGGTTTTACCTGGTTTTAAGAACAATATGGTTTTATCTGCTTATGCTGATGATGTTGTTTTTATTAGAGACCAACAAGATGTCAGTGTTTTAACCAAGATTACGGACCAGTTCTCTGTTTTGTCAGCTGCGAGGGTGAACTGGGGCAAGAGTGAAGCCCTGGCCGTTGGCGAGTGGCCCGCGGGGTTCCCGGTTCTCCCTCAAGGTCTAAAATGGAAAACAGACGGTTTTAAGTACCTTGGTGTGTTTTTAGGCAGTAAAGATATTGTAAATAAAAACTGGGAAAACATCGAACAAAAAATACAAAACAAGCTGTCAAAGTGGACGTGGTTGCACTCTCAGATGTCTTATCGGGGTAGAGTGCTTGTGCTGAACAATCTCGTTGCTTCCCAGTTGTGGCATAAATTGGCGGTGTTAGACCCACCATCTGGCCTGCTTGTGAAGGTCCAGTCGGAGATGGTCAAGTTCTTTTGGAACGGCCAACATTGGGTGCCGCAATCTGTTTTGTGTTTGCCTAGAGAGGAGGGAGGTCAGGGCCTTGTCCACCTGGCCAGTAGAACGGCGACATTTCGTTTGCAGTTTGTACAAAAGTACTTAACAGGATTTCCTGTGTGGAGAGATGTGGCCAGTTGCATTCTTAGACGTGTGAACTTTCTTGGGCTGGATGCTGCTTTGTTTTTTTACTGATTTTAGTTTTTTAAAGTTAACTTTATCAGGGCCTTTTTAAATCATATGCCTTTTTTAATTTACACAGATCAAGTGCGAGTAATTCACTGTATTGGTTGTTGGAGGAGCCGTTAGTGTGCGGTGCACGACTGGACGTCGCAGACAGCACCGTGCCAGGCGTCGCTGAAATATTGTCCAAGGTCGGGACAGTGACCCTGCGACAGCTGATTCAGGTGGCTGGACCGGACTTTGAAAATGTCCAGGAGGTCTCTTTGACGCTGGGGGTCCGGTCTGCTAGATTCACACGACATTTTTTGGAAAGGGTGAGAGCGCGCCTGACGGCAGAGGAGAGACGGCTCCTGCAACAGCACGCTGTGGAGGAGTGTCGACCTGATCCGTCTGACTCCTTTCTGGATGTGTTTTTAGATCCAGATTTTGAGGAAGATGGTGGCCCCCTCCTTCGGGACCCGGGGAAAGAACTAGATCTGTGCAAGATGGCCTCAAAAATATTGTACAGATATTACACCAAGATCCTGAATAAAAGGACTCTGTACAGAAGGCCTGTTAGTGTGTGGGTTGACAGATTTGGAAGATCTCAGCCACAATGGAGGACTTTGTACAAGCCTCCAATACGGAAAAGGACTGGAGATCTGCAGTGGAGGATACTGCATGGAGCCATTGCCACGACCTCGTTCTTGGCGATCATCAGTCCTGGCGTTGTGAATGAGTGTCCTTTCTGCAGGTTATCTGAGAGTGTTTTTCAGGTTAGAGGCCCCTTCACTGTCCACTTTTAAAGCTCGTCTTAAAACACATCTGTTTTACTTGGCTTTCAACTCCAGCGAGATCTAGTTTGACATTGTATGTTTGTTTGTTTTAAACTGTAAGAGTTTTTATTTGTTTTTATTGTGTACAGCACTTTGTATCAGCTGTGATTGTCTTAAAGTGCTACGTTTTTCACTGTATTGTCGAGGTTTTTTAGTCTTTTTAGTATAGTTTTTACCAGTTCTGTTTTTATTAATGGTGTTCATCATAGTAAAGCTACGAGTTCTAAGTCACGGATTTTAAATGATTTATTATCCGAAGCCAAGATGGCTATCTATTTGACTCGACGCGATAAGATGCAGGCTGGACCTCATTTGAGTGTTATTGATGTGTGGAAGATGAAGCCAGATGAAGAATGCAGTTCTGCTTCTACAGAGCCAATGGGAACCTCAAAGAGTTTGTGGACCTGTGGGGGTTTGAAAACAGATTGTGCTTCATTTCTGAACAAAATGAATTAGAATATAACAAATTATTATTATAAATGTCAGCTATTGTGTTGATGATTGTTTGATCTGATTTATTGTTTCATAAATGTGCTGTTAAAAATCAATCAAATCTTCTTCTTCTTCTTCTTCTTCTTGTTTAATGGCGGTTGGCAAACAACTTTTAGGTGCTTTACCGCCACCTTCTAGACTGGAGTATGGACCAGATGTATAATCTCTATGACCTTTCCATAATACCTGTGCTTCTAAGAAATCTAAACACGTGGCTAAAAACTACGTTCCCGGACGATTTTTGTAATAAGTCCCTAATATCTAGTTTGACTTTATTCTTACTTAACTCTCTGACTAATACCTCTCTTTCCTGATTACATTTAGTACATTCCAATAAAATATGTTGAATTGTTTCTGATTTCCCACAATAATTACACAACCCTGTACTGTGTTCATTAATTATTTTCAAGGTGCTATTTAACCCCGTATGTCCAAATCTCAATCTTGATATAATATCCTCCTCTTTTTTACTCCTATTCTCTTTTCTACAATCCCCAACTTTTTTTGAATACTATAATAAAATCTTGCCTTCCTTTCACCCTCCCACTGTTCCTGCCATTTCTTCTTGTTGTACACTTTACTTATATTTTTGATCTCACTTTTGCTAAACTTGGTTTTAAGTTCAACATCATCCCTTTTAGTCGCTCTCTTAGCAAATTTATCCGCCAATTCATTTCCTATTATACCGACATGAGCAGGAATCCAAATAAATTTGATACTGGATCCGTTTTTCCCCATTTTACAAATTGACTTATTAATATCCATCAAAATGTCCTGTCTTGCTCCATAATGCTTATCAATGCACTACTCGAGTCTGAGCAAATCAACACCTTCTTACTTCTCAATTCCTCACTCCACTTTAATGCCATTAAAATAGCCATTAACTGCCCCGTATATACATTCAGTCTATCTGTTATTCTTTTATTTTCCATAATGTTTAAATCAGGGACTATAAACGCTACTCCTATTCTGTCATTTAACATTTTAGATGCATCTGTATATATTTGTATGTGTCCACCATATTCCCTCCTTATATAACCTTCCACCTCTTCCTTTTCAACTTGTCTACCTTCTTCCAGTAAACTGAAATCAACTTCACTTTCCCTATTTATCCCAGGCGGAACACAAAGATTATTCATCACAACATTTATTAAACATTTGTTTAAGCCCATTTCATCTACTTCTTTATTTATAATCCAGCCAAAACTATTTATATCTTTGTTCCTGACTTTTTCTTGACAAGTTTGTAAAACATTATTTAAAGGTTAACTTTTTTTATGTCCTCTTATATTTGCCCAAAATGCTACCGCTAATTGCTTCCTTCTAATCTCATCTCACCCATTTCTACTTGTAACGCTGACACTGGTGTTGTTTTCATTGCTCCGCAGCAAATTCTTAGTGCCTGATGTTGAATTTGATCTATTTCTTTTAATAAACTATTTGAGGCTGAGTTATATACAACACATCCATAATCAATTACTGATCTAATAAGTCCAATATATATTATTTTTAAAGCTTTCCTACCAGCGCCCCAATCTTTGCCTCTTAAACATCTCATAATATTTAAAATTTTTTTACTTTTCTCCACGATTTTACTAATATGCATTTTCCACGTAAGTTTTTTATCAAACCATACTCCTAAATATTTAATCTGATCTATCCTTTCCACATCCTTATCATACAGTTTTAATCTTACATTAGTGTTTACTCTCCTAGTAGTAAAAGTGACAAATTTAGATTTTGAGATTGAAATTCTAAATCCCCATTCTAGAGCCCAATCCGCTACATTATGCAACGCTTCTTGCACTTTATTATTTATAAACTTTATATTCTTCCCCCTTTTCCAAATAAGGCCATCATCTGCATATAGAGTCACTCCAAACTCTTTTTCAATTTTACTAAAACTATCATTAATCATTATTGTAAATAACATGGGACTTATAATACTTCCTTGAGGAGTACCATCATTGTTTTGAACTTACTTCGTTACCTATTTTTACTCTTATACTTCTATCAGTTAAAAATGTTTAGTCCATTTATATATTTTACCTCTTAACCCTATTTGCCTAATTTTAATCAGTAGTCCTTCCTTCCATAACATGTCATATGCTTTCTCAATATCCAGGAAAACTGCCATTAGAACCTCTTTGTTCACCTGTGCTCTCCTAATCTCATGTTCTAGATATACCATGGGATCTGTTGTACTTCTTCCTTTCCTGAACCCAAATTGATATGATTTTATCTTTTCCTTTGATTCTAAGAAATAAATTAACCTATTATTCACCATCTTCTCCATTATCCTCCCAATACAAGATGTTAAAGCTATTGGTCTATAACTCTCAGTTAGCTGTGGATCTTTATCTGGTTTACAAATAGGGATAATAATTGATTCTTTCCACTTATCCGGCAGAACTCCTTCCTCCCATATTTTATTATATAATTCTAGTAATATCGTCTTACTCTTTTCACTCAGATTTTTTAGCATAATATAATTAATCTGATCTTCCCCAGATGTTGAATTTTCTGTATTCTTTAACGCTTTATTTAACTCTATCATTGAAAATTTCATATTTATAGCATCATTATCCTCTATTTCCTCATGTATCCTTTCACTATATCTTTTTAATGTCATTTCTCTTCCTTCTTTCTCTTTATTACTAAGATTTTCATTGCTATGTACTTTAGCTAAAACTTTTACTAATAATTCAGTCTTATCTTTATTATCTATAATCAAATTGTCATTACTTTTAAGTACTGGAAAAATATTTTCTTTTGATTTTCCTGACATTTTCTTGATCGTGTTCCACACTCTGTCTAACGCAGTAGATTTCCCTAACGATTCACAATACTTACTCCAATAACTCTTTTTTGCATTTCTTATCTTCCTTCTGACTTCTGCTTGTTTTCTCTTGTAGTTTATTAGGTTTTGAAAGCAGACAGCTTTTTTAAGTGTTTTAAAAGCCTTATTCCTGAACTTAACTGCCATTGAACATTCTGGATTCCACCAAGGAAGCATCTTCTTCTTCTTGATCCCTTTACTTTTTGGTATTACTTTTTTTGCTATATCAAAAATACTCTTACTAACTTCTAGATTTAACTCGTTTATTGGTTTATTTATATCTATACTTACCAAACTGTCTTCACTCATAACTTTATATTTTCCCCAATTAGCGTCCCCAAACCTCCATCTCCCTTGACTATTTGCCTGCTCTTCTTCCATGTCTATTTCAGCCTCAATAAATATTGGATAATGATCACTACCTATTGTACTATTTTTATATATTTTCCAACTACAACTATCCGCCACACATTGGGATACTAGAGTAAGGTCAATAGCAGACTCCTTACCTCTTATCAGATCCAGCCGAGTTCCTTCCCCGTTATTTAACACCAATTCTTTTTCTTCAATAATTTCTTCTAAAATCCCCCCATTATAATCGTCTCTCTCATCCCATAAAGTGCTGTGCGCATTAAAGTCCCCACACCAAATTAATTTCTCTCCCCAATGCCTAAAAATGTTTTCTATTTTTAATTTATCTAATTTTTTACAAGGGTTATAATAATTTATCATTTTTATACTTCCATGTTTTGTCCACACTTTAACCCCATTTATTTCTAACTCCATGTTTAATTGTAATTTAACAAATTTTATCTTTTCTTTTATAAATATGACACATCCTCCTCCATTTCCATTTCCTCTGTCTTTCCGTACACTTGAATATCCATTAATACTAAACTGTAACGTTGGTTTCAACCACGTTTCTTGGATACATATTATATCTGGTTTCTCATTCAATCTATTAATAAAACCTTTACATTCCTGACCATTAGCTATTAGACTTCTAGCGTTCCATTGCAATATTAGAATTATAAAACTATCTGACTTGCCTCACTTTCGCCTGACCCCTCTCCTTGTCTAAGTTCATTTTGAATTTTCTCCCATGACAGATCTTTAACACTAAAGAATCTTGCTGCTGCTTTTACGATAATTTTTATTTTTTCAGTCTTAGTTCTTGCCTGTTCTGAACAATTTATGATATAAGCCAAGAAAGGGATCAGTTTTTCTAGTGGTAATGTTTTGACTTTTATCTGCCTCATTCTTCCTTTCTACTTGTGCTTTCTGACTAATCCCTGCACGTTTCACCTCTTTTACAGCTTCAGCATACGACATTCTCTTCTCTGTTTTCAGTTTTTGAATTTCCGCTGCTTCTCTCCTCACCATACACCCTGCATATGCTGCGGTATGATCCCCTCCACAGTTACATTTTATTGGATTCTCTCCACACTCCCCATTCGGTTGTTCACCTCCACACCTTCCACATCTTTTCTTTCCATTACATATGTTTGCTGTATGGCCATACCTCTGACATTTGTAACATCTAATCGGTACGTTATTTTCTGTGTACAGACTTTTAATCAACTATTTATTCCTATTTATGTCAGATTTTAACGTGGGTTACATACTTGACTTAAAACAAACTCCTGTATCTGAAAAGTTACTTGTAAGTTAGTTTTGTCTTAAAACAAACATGTGTACTAAGACATTTGATCTCAAAATCAGACCAAAAATACTTGGTGAGATTTTGTGTTTTAGGGTAGGGTTGGGGTTAGGGTTAGGTTTTTAAGTTTATTTAAGTGCAATACACTTAAAAACTGATTCCAAACCAAGAGATGAACCAACTGAAATAAACTAAACTGTATTTGTTACAAATATAGCAAATATCCATTCAGAATTATGCCTGAAGATTGTTGGCTAAAAAATACAGAAAAACACAAAGTAAGAGACCTCTATCCAAATGTACCTGCTAAGCCTTTATACGTCTGTTAGACTCCATATAAATTAGAGGAAATGCTCATAGTAAACGTGACATTCAGGCTGGTTGTGACTGTATATAAACTTATGACCTGCACTGTAGATTAAACGGACCAAAGTTCACTTTCATCCAGAGTTGTAGAAAACATTAGGAAAGTGAAACCGAGGCGTTTCCAGCCAGCAGCGTCAGATCGCTGGTTTCTTTATGCAACGCGACACAAAGCCATGTCAGGATTCTTTACATATAAAACAACTTCTTCCATCGCTGATGGAAGAAGTTATGGATGCTGCAGCTCAAGGTTTTCCTGAGGTTTCTCCTACAGAAGATGTGGTGAATAATTCATGAACTGTTCTTTGACATTCCAGCAAACTGCATTGCTTGACATTTCTTCAAACATTCTTGCTGCCTCTGAGCTTTATGGCTCCTTTGGTTTATCAACACTTGACTCAAAATGTTCCACGTCTCTTTCTGTCTTTGAAACCTTGTCATCAAAAATGCTAATTTCAGCTAAACTCCATGAACACCCCTCTCTTTACTGGAAACTTCATTTCCCTGAATTAAGCTCCAACCGTTCTGGTTTTAATTCCTGGATGTGCCTTTAATCAGATTGTTTAACACTGAAGTCAGGGTTTCTGTTTCATAAAAACATCTCATCAAGATTTAACTAATACAGCACATAAATTGTGTCCTTCTCTGTCATTTTCATGAAAGGAATGACTCATTAAATCGGAATGTTGAGTGGAAATGTTGAAGCGATGCTCATATCACTTTGGGCAGCTCTGCAGGAAGCATGAGAGCTTGCTGTATTTCATTTATATATTAGGAAATAAACACATGAAAATCTTTCAGTCAGGTAATACCTGTTGATGAGTTTCTCATAAACATCAATTCAATTATTCACTAGGACCTGAAGAGTCGGTTTGCAGTTGTCTTCCAGTTTCATGTGGATAAATTAGAGGCTAAATGAAAATAATTAAACTCTATTAAGGCTGATTCATACGTAAGTTATTGCTACATAAAAAAATGCAGAGATAGTTGGGACTGAAGTTTCTGCAACACAAGTGAATCCTGATCAACATTTTTTTTTTTACAAACACAAAAACCCATTTAATATCAAGGTGAAAACTAACATAAGTTATCAAAACAATTTTAATATCTGCAAGTGAGAATGAAGCACAATGGCATCTTTTTTGTACAACGGGGTAAAAAGTTGAAATACCTACCAAACATGCCACTAAGAAGTCCTGAACAGCAAAACAGCCTCAATGATCATTTCGACATGATGTCTGAGACGGTCAAAATCTGTTTCATCTACAGGAAATAACAGCTTATTTCTCCTCATGGTTTTCACTACTCTAACTTCCAAAAGTATTCAACTTTCATAGAGTTTATTTTATATGTGTATTTAACTGGTATTTTATGCGATAGAACTTAGTTTACGTGTTGAAGAGAAAATTCAGCCATTTCCGTGGTGGTTTGATGGACCGGAAGCTTTCTCGGTCGAAACCATTCCTTTGCAGCACCGGCCGTCAGTTCAGGCTTGTTTTCCTGCTGGAAGGTGAACATCCGCCTCAGTCTCCTATTCTTTTCAGCATCTAACTGGTTTTCTTCTAGGATTGTCCTATTAGGTTCATCTATATTCAAATCAAGTCTGACCAACTTCCCTCAGTGACTATGGGCCACTTCGCTGCTTTTTGATTACTTCTCTCCATTTACCAAATACGTAGACATTACATAGACATGTTGGAGTTCATTCATGTTTGTCTCTGTGTTCCACCAGGTCCATTTACCAGTTTTAGGACCCGACCAGAACCCCTAAGTCTAAATTACCTTGAGAAAAATAAGAGTTTTGGTTATATATAAAAGCAGGCTTGAATGCTGAAAAATGATCAAATGTGACAAACCATACATGTCATAAAATGGATCAGATACAGAGTTACATTCACTGTCTTGTGCCTGGACACATTAAGCACAACTTATGGATGTGAGGTGAGGATGGTAGTGCGAATTTAGCTTTTTATTCTCTGCAATCTGTACCCTCCCTAAAGGGTAGTCGTCAGTGTCAGTCTGTTTATGTATGACTGCTGGCAGACACACATAAACGTGGTTATGTCAGCTACAGCATGTGCACGTAAGCAGTTAAGTGGCTAAAAGAAAAAGACAGAACCTACAACAGACAGTTGTCTGTCTATATCTAATCCAAATGTATTAAATGTTTCTTCTTCGATTAATTACGTTGATTTTAAGGCACTCAAAATTAATTAATTGACGCAATTAATCGCCTTTTTACGTAGAAAATATCAAAGCGGAACCTTGTGTTAGCATTTCTAGTACACCAGTAAATCGAATGGATCAATGGCTACCACAAACTGATGGACGCCAAAGTCGCATCGCTAGGTCAGCGGGACCTAATTTTTCTTTCCAAAAAACAATCAGATGGAAAACTCGAGAAGACTGTTTCCAAATTGTGGGGGAAAAAAAAAAGTTAGCCTGTGAGCTATTTAGGCCCTAATGTCAGCAAAGCTAACGTCAGCTTAGCTTATGTCACCATAGCTAATGTCAGCAAAACTAATGTCGGCAAAGCTAATGTCAGTATAGCTAATGTCAGCATAGCTAATGTCAGCATAGCTAATGTCAGCAAAGCTAAGGTCAGCTTAGCTAATGTCATCAAA